>JAVLUZ010000567.1:81319-279921 GCA_036768485.1 Mermis nigrescens
AGCACTCGCAATAACGGAATAAATTTTTCTTATTCTTTGGTGGCTTTTTTATGTATATCTCACCGCCCTTAAAAGACAATCCAATCGGCGTTCCAAATAATATAATTTTATTTTTCCGCAGTACGTCAGTTGTAATTAACAGATTGAGCGCTAAATAATGTTCCATCACTCAGTTGAGCGGCATACTCCCAGCTTAGTCAGAACAATCCGGCACATTTTTGTTGACATGCATATTGAAGAAAATCACTAATTTGTCCCTTTTTCTTCTTCGGCAGTAATGGCAAATTAGGCGGCACTCGCAATAACAGAATAAATTTTTTCTTGTTCTTTGGCGGCTTTTTTACGTATATCTCACCGCCCTTAAAAGACAATCCAATCGGCGTTCCGAATAATATAATTTTATTTTTCCGCAATACATCAGTCAAAATTAACAGATTGAACGCCAAATAACGTTCCATTGTTCGGTTGAGCGGCATACTCCAAGCTTGGCCAAAACAATCAAGCAAGCGTTTTATTGCTTAATTGAGCAGCATACTGCAAGCTGGGCCAAAACAATCAGGCGCATTTTTGTCAACAAGCATATTGAATGGCAAATTAGGCGGCACTCGCAGTAACAAAATTAATTTTTGCTTATTATTTGGCGGTTTTTTTACATATAGCTTGTTGTCCTCAAAAACCAATCCAATCGGCATTCCGAATAACGTAATTTTGTTTTTGTCTGAATACGTCAGTTGTAATTAACAGATTGAGCGCTAAATAACATTCCATCACTCAGTTGAGCGGCATACTCCCAGCTTAGTCAGAACAATCCGGCGCATTTTTGTCGACACGCATATTGAAGAAAATCACTAATTTGTCCCTTTTTCTTCTTCGGTGGTAATGGCAAATTAGGTAGCACTCGCAATAACGGAATAAATTTTTTCTTATTCTTTGGTGGCTTTTTTATGTATATCTCACCGCCCTTAAAAGACAATCCAATCGGCGTTCCAAATAATATAATTTTATTTTTCCGCAGTACGTCAGTTGTAATTAACAGATTGAGCGCTAAATAATGTTCCATCACTCAGTTGAGCGGCATACTCCCAGCTTAGTCAGAACAATCCGGCACATTTTTGTTGACATGCATATTGAAGAAAATCACTAATTTGTCCCTTTTTCTTCTTCGGCAGTAATGGCAAATTAGGCGGCACTCGCAATAACAGAATAAATTTTTTCTTGTTCTTTAGCGGCTTTTTTACGTATATCTCACCGCCCTTAAAAGACAATCCAATTGGCGTTCCGAATAATATAATTTTATTTTTCCGCAATACATCAGTCAAAATTAACAGATTGAACGCCAAATAACGTTCCATTGTTCGGTTGAGCGGCATACTCCAAGCTTGGCCAAAACAATCAAGCAAGCGTTTTATTGCTTAATTGAGCAGCATACTGCAAGCTGGGCCAAAACAATCAGGCGCATTTTTGTCAACAAGCATATTGAATGGCAAATTAGGCGGCACTCGCAATAACAAAATTAATTTTTGCTTATTATTTGGCGGTTTTTTTACATATAGCTTGTTGTCCTCAAAAACCAATCCAATCGGCATTCCAAATAACGTAATTTTGTTTTTGTCTGAATACGTCAGTTGTAATTAACAGATTGAGCGCTAAATAACATTCCATCACTCAGTTGAGCGGCATACTCCCAGCTTAGTCAGAACAATCCGGCGCATTTTTGTCGACACGCATATTGAAGAAAATCACTAATTTGTCCCTTTTTCTTCTTCGGTGGTAATGGCAAATTAGGTAGCACTCGCAATAACGGAATAAATTTTTTCTTATTCTTTGGTGGCTTTTTTATGTATATCTCACCGCCCTTAAAAGACAATCCAATCGGCGTTCCAAATAATATAATTTTATTTTTCCGCAGTACGTCAGTTGTAATTAACAGATTGAGCGCTAAATAATGTTCCATCACTCAGTTGAGCGGCATACTCCCAGCTTAGTCAGAACAATCCGGCACATTTTTGTTGACATGCATATTGAAGAAAATCACTAATTTGTCCCTTTTTCTTCTTCGGCAGTAATGGCAAATTAGGCGGCACTCGCAATAACAGAATAAATTTTTTCTTGTTCTTTGGCGGCTTTTTTACGTATATCTCACCGCCCTTAAAAGACAATCCAATCGGCGTTCCGAATAATATAATTTTATTTTTCCGCAATACGTCAGTCAAAATTAACAGATTGAACGCCAAATAACGTTCCATTGTTTGGTTGAGCGGCATACTCCAAGCTTGGCCAAAACAATCAAGCAAGCGTTTTATTGCTTAATTGAGCAGCATACTGCAAGCTGGGCCAAAACAATCAGGCGCATTTTTGTCAACAAGCATATTGAATGGCAAATTAGGCGGCACTCGCAATAACAAAATTAATTTTTGCTTATTATTTGGCGGTTTTTTTACATATAGCTTGTTGTCCTCAAAAACCAATCCAATCGGCATTCCAAATAACGTAATTTTGTTTTTGTCTGAATACGTCAGTTGTAATTAACAGATTGAGCGCTAAATAACATTCCATCACTCAGTTGAGCGGCATACTCCCAGCTTAGTCAGAACAATCCGGCGCATTTTTATCGACACGCATATTGAAGAAAATCACTAATTTGTCCCTTTTTCTTCTTCGGTGGTAATGGCAAATTAGGTAGCACTCGCAATAACGGAATAAATTTTTTCTTATTCTTTGGTGGCTTTTTTATGTATATCTCACCGCCCTTAAAAGACAATCCAATCGGCGTTCCAAATAATATAATTTTATTTTTCCGCAGTACGTCAGTTGTAATTAACAGATTGAGCGCTAAATAATGTTCCATCACTCAGTTGAGCGGCATACTCCCAGCTTAGTCAGAACAATCCGGCACATTTTTGTTGACATGCATATTGAAGAAAATCACTAATTTGTCCCTTTTTCTTCTTCGGCAGTAATGGCAAATTAGGCGGCACTCGCAATAACAGAATAAATTTTTTCTTGTTCTTTGGCGGCTTTTTTACGTATATCTCACCGCCCTTAAAAGACAATCCAATCGGCGTTCCGAATAATATAATTTTATTTTTCCGCAATACATCAGTCAAAATTAACAGATTGAACGCCAAATAACGTTCCATTGTTCGGTTGAGCGGCATACTCCAAGCTTGGCCAAAACAATCAAGCAAGCGTTTTATTGCTTAATTGAGCAGCATACTGCAAGCTGGGCCAAAACAATCAGGCGCATTTTTGTCAACAAGCATATTGAATGGCGAATTAGGCGGCACTCGCAGTAACAAAATTAATTTTTGCTTATTATTTGGCGGTTTTTTTACATATAGCTTGTTGTCCTCAAAAACCAATCCAATCGGCATTCCGAATAACGTAATTTTGTTTTTGTCTGAATACGTCAGTTGTAATTAACAGATTGAGCGCTAAATAACATTCCATCACTCAGTTGAGCGGCATACTCCCAGCTTAGTCAGAACAATCCGGCGCATTTTTGTCGACACGCATATTGAAGAAAATCACTAATTTGTCCCTTTTTCTTCTTCGGTGGTAATGGCAAATTAGGTAGCACTCGCAATAACGGAATAAATTTTTTCTTATTCTTTGGTGGCTTTTTTATGTATATCTCACCGCCCTTAAAAGACAATCCAATCGGCGTTCCAAATAATATAATTTTATTTTTCCGCAGTACGTCAGTTGTAATTAACAGATTGAGCGCTAAATAATGTTCCATCACTCAGTTGAGCGGCATACTCCCAGCTTAGTCAGAACAATCCGGCACATTTTTGTTGACATGCATATTGAAGAAAATCACTAATTTGTCCCTTTTTCTTCTTCGGCAGTAATGGCAAATTAGGCGGCACTCGCAATAACAGAATAAATTTTTTCTTGTTCTTTGGCGGCTTTTTTACGTATATCTCACCGCCCTTAAAAGACAATCCAATCGGCGTTCCGAATAATATAATTTTATTTTTCCGCAATACATCAGTCAAAATTAACAGATTGAACGCCAAATAACGTTCCATTGTTCAGTTGAGCGGCATACTCCAAGCTTGGCCAAAACAATCAAGCAAGCGTTTTATTGCTTAATTGAGCAGCATACTGCAAGCTGGGCCAAAACAATCAGGCGCATTTTTGTCAACAAGCATATTGAATGGCGAATTAGGCGGCACTCGCAGTAACAAAATTAATTTTTGCTTATTATTTGGCGGTTTTTTTACATATAGCTTGTTGTCCTCAAAAACCAATCCAATCGGCATTCCGAATAACGTAATTTTGTTTTTGTCTGAATACGTCAGTTGTAATTAACAGATTGAGCGCTAAATAACATTCCATCACTCAGTTGAGCGGCATACTCCCAGCTTAGTCAGAACAATCCGGCGCATTTTTGTCGACACGCATATTGAAGAAAATCACTAATTTGTCCCTTTTTCTTCTTCGGTGGTAATGGCAAATTAGGTAGCACTCGCAATAACGGAATAAATTTTTTCTTATTCTTTGGTGGCTTTTTTATGTATATCTCACCGCCCTTAAAAGACAATCCAATCGGCGTTCCAAATAATATAATTTTATTTTTCCGCAGTACGTCAGTTGTAATTAACAGATTGAGCGCTAAATAATGTTCCATCACTCAGTTGAGCGGCATACTCCCAGCTTAGTCAGAACAATCCGGCACATTTTTGTTGACATGCATATTGAAGAAAATCACTAATTTGTCCCTTTTTCTTCTTCGGCAGTAATGGCAAATTAGGCGGCACTCGCAATAACAGAATAAATTTTTTCTTGTTCTTTGGCGGCTTTTTTACGTATATCTCACCGCCCTTAAAAGACAATCCAATCGGCGTTCCGAATAATATAATTTTATTTTTCCGCAATACATCAGTCAAAATTAACAGATTGAACGCCAAATAACGTTCCATTGTTCAGTTGAGCGGCATACTCCAAGCTTGGCCAAAACAATCAAGCAAGCGTTTTATTGCTTAATTGAGCAGCATACTGCAAGCTGGGCCAAAACAATCAGGCGCATTTTTGTCAACAAGCATATTGAATGGCGAATTAGGCGGCACTCGCAGTAACAAAATTAATTTTTGCTTATTATTTGGCGGTTTTTTTACATATAGCTTGTTGTCCTCAAAAACCAATCCAATCGGCATTCCGAATAACGTAATTTTGTTTTTGTCTGAATACGTCAGTTGTAATTAACAGATTGAGCGCTAAATAACATTCCATCACTCAGTTGAGCGGCATACTCCCAGCTTAGTCAGAACAATCCGGCGCATTTTTGTCGACACGCATATTGAAGAAAATCACTAATTTGTCCCTTTTTCTTCTTCGGTGGTAATGGCAAATTAGGTAGCACTCGCAATAACGGAATAAATTTTTTCTTATTCTTTGGTGGCTTTTTTATGTATATCTCACCGCCCTTAAAAGACAATCCAATCGGCGTTCCAAATAATATAATTTTATTTTTCCGCAGTACGTCAGTTGTAATTAACAGATTGAGCGCTAAATAATGTTCCATCACTCAGTTGAGCGGCATACTCCCAGCTTAGTCAGAACAATCCGGCACATTTTTGTTGACATGCATATTGAAGAAAATCACTAATTTGTCCCTTTTTCTTCTTCGGCAGTAATGGCAAATTAGGCGGCACTCGCAATAACAGAATAAATTTTTTCTTGTTCTTTGGCGGCTTTTTTACGTATATCTCACCGCCCTTAAAAGACAATCCAATTGGCGTTCCGAATAATATAATTTTATTTTTCCGCAATACGTCAGTCAAAATTAACAGATTGAACGCCAAATAACGTTCCATTGTTTGGTTGAGCAGCATACTCCAAGCTTGGCCAAAACAATCAAGCAAGCGTTTTATTGCTTAATTGAGCAACATACTGCAAGCTGGGCCAAAACAATCAGGCGCATTTTTGTCAACAAGCATATTGAATGGCGAATTAGGCGGCACTCGCAATAACAAAATTAATTTTTGCTTATTATTTGGCGGTTTTTTTACATATAGCTTGTTGTCCTCAAAAACCAATCCAATCGGCATTCCAAATAACGTAATTTTGTTTTTGTCTGAATACGTCAGTTATAATTAACAGATTGAGCGCTAAATAACATTCCATCACTCAGTTGAGCGGCATACTCCCAGCTTAGTCAGAACAATCCGGCGCATTTTTATCGACACGCATATTGAAGAAAATCACTAATTTGTCCCTTTTTCTTCTTCGGTGGTAATGGCAAATTAGGTAGCACTCGCAATAACGGAATAAATTTTTTCTTATTTTTTGGCAGCTTTTTTACGTATATCTCACCGTCCTTAAAAGACAATCCAATCGGCGTTCCAAATAATATAATTTTATTTTTCCGCAGTACGTCAGTTGTAATTAACAGATTGAGCGCTAAATAATGTTCCATCACTCAGTTGAGCGGCATACTCCCAGCTTAGTCAGAACAATCCGGCACATTTTTGTTGACATGCATATTGAAGAAAATCACTAATTTGTCCCTTTTTCTTCTTCAGCAGTAATGGCAAATTAGGCGGCACTCGCAATAACAGAATAAATTTTTTCTTGTTCTTTGGCGGCTTTTTTACGTATATCTCACCGCCCTTAAAAGACAATCCAATCGGCGTTCCGAATAATATAATTTTATTTTTCCGCAATACATCAGTCAAAATTAACAGATTGAACGCCAAATAACGTTCCATTGTTCAGCTTGAGCGGCATACTCCAAGCTTGGCCAAAACAATCAAGCAAGCATTTTATTGCTTAATTGAGCAGCATACTGCAAGCTGGGCCAAAACAATCAGGCGCATTTTTGTCAACAAGCATATTGAATGGCGAATTAGGCGGCACTCGCAGTAACAAAATTAATTTTTGCTTATTATTTGGCGGTTTTTTTACATATAGCTTGTTGTCCTCAAAAACCAATCCAATCGGCATTCCGAATAACGTAATTTTGTTTTTGTCTGAATACGTCAGTTGTAATTAACAGATTGAGCGCTAAATAACATTCCATCACTCAGTTGAGCGGCATACTCCCAGCTTAGTCAGAACAATCCGGCGCATTTTTGTCGACAAGCATATTGAAGAAAATCACTAATTTGTCCCTTTTTCTTCTTCGGTGGTAATGGCAAATTAGGTAGCACTCGAAATAACGGAATAAATTTTTTCTTATTCTTTGGTGGCTTTTTTATGTATATCTCACCGCCCTTAAAAGACAATCCAATCGGCGTTCCAAATAATATAATTTTATTTTTCCGCAGTACGTCAGTTGTAATTAACAGATTGAGCGCTAAATAATGTTCCATCACTCAGTTGAGCGGCATACTCCCAGCTTAGTCAGAACAATCCGGCGCATTTTTGTCGACATGCATATTGAAGAAAATCACTAATTTGTCCCTTTTTCTTCTTCGGCAGTAATGGCAAATTAGGCGGCACTCGCAATAACAGAATAAATTTTTTCTTGTTCTTTGGCGGCTTTTTTACGTATATCTCACCGCCCTTAAAAGACAATCCAATCGGCGTTCCGAATAATATAATTTTATTTTTCCGCAATACATCAGTCAAAATTAACAGATTGAACGCCAAATAACGTTCCATTGTTCAGTTGAGCGGCATACTCCAAGCTTGGCCAAAACAATCAAGCAAGCGTTTTATTGCTTAATTGAGCAGCATACTGCAAGCTGGGCCAAAACAATCAGGCGCATTTTTGTCAACAAGCATATTGAATGGCGAATTAGGCGGCACTCGCAGTAACAAAATTAATTTTTGCTTATTATTTGGCGGTTTTTTTACATATAGCTTGTTGTCCTCAAAAACCAATCCAATCGGCATTCCGAATAACGTAATTTTGTTTTTGTCTGAATACGTCAGTTGTAATTAACAGATTGAGCGCTAAATAACATTCCATCACTCAGTTGAGCGGCATACTCCCAGCTTAGTCAGAACAATCCGGCGCATTTTTGTCGACACGCATATTGAAGAAAATCACTAATTTGTCCCTTTTTCTTCTTCGGTGGTAATGGCAAATTAGGTAGCACTCGCAATAACGGAATAAATTTTTTCTTATTCTTTGGTGGCTTTTTTATGTATATCTCACCGCCCTTAAAAGACAATCCAATCGGCGTTCCAAATAATATAATTTTATTTTTCCGCAGTACGTCAGTTGTAATTAACAGATTGAGCGCTAAATAATGTTCCATCACTCAGTTGAGCGGCATACTCCCAGCTTAGTCAGAACAATCCGGCACATTTTTGTTGACATGCATATTGAAGAAAATCACTAATTTGTCCCTTTTTCTTCTTCGGCAGTAATGGCAAATTAGGCGGCACTCGCAATAACAGAATAAATTTTTTCTTGTTCTTTGGCGGCTTTTTTACGTATATCTCACCGCCCTTAAAAGACAATCCAATTGGCGTTCCGAATAATATAATTTTATTTTTCCGCAATACGTCAGTCAAAATTAACAGATTGAACGCCAAATAACGTTCCATTGTTTGGTTGAGCAGCATACTCCAAGCTTGGCCAAAACAATCAAGCAAGCGTTTTATTGCTTAATTGAGCAACATACTGCAAGCTGGGCCAAAACAATCAGGCGCATTTTTGTCAACAAGCATATTGAATGGCGAATTAGGCGGCACTCACAATAACAAAATTAATTTTTGCTTATTATTTGGCGGTTTTTTTACATATAGCTTGTTGTCCTCAAAAACCAATCCAATCGGCATTCCAAATAACGTAATTTTGTTTTTGTCTGAATACGTCAGTTATAATTAACAGATTGAGCGCTAAATAACATTCCATCACTCAGTTGAGCGGCATACTCCCAGCTTAGTCAGAACAATCCGGCGCATTTTTATCGACACGCATATTGAAGAAAATCACTAATTTGTCCCTTTTTCTTCTTCGGTGGTAATGGCAAATTAGGTAGCACTTGCAATAACGGAATAAATTTTTTCTTATTTTTTGGCAGCTTTTTTACGTATATCTCACCGTCCTTAAAAGACAATCCAATCGGCGTTCCAAATAATATAATTTTATTTTTCCGCAGTACGTCAGTTGTAATTAACAGATTGAGCGCTAAATAATGTTCCATCACTCAGTTGAGCGGCATACTCCCAGCTTAGTCAGAACAATCCGGCACATTTTTGTTGACATGCATATTGAAGAAAATCACTAATTTGTCCCTTTTTCTTCTTCAGCAGTAATGGCAAATTAGGCGGCACTCGCAATAACAGAATAAATTTTTTCTTGTTCTTTGGCGGCTTTTTTACGTATATCTCACCGCCCTTAAAAGACAATCCAATTGGCGTTCCGAATAATATAATTTTATTTTTCCGCAATATGTCAGTCAAAATTAACAGATTGAACGCCAAATAACGTTCCATTGCTCAGTTGAGCGGCATACTCCCAGCTTAGTCAGAACAATCCGGCGCATTTTTGTCGACATGCATATTGAAGAAAATCACTAATTTGTCCCTTTTTCTTCTTCAGCAGTAATGGCAAATTAGGCGGCACTCGCAATAACAGAATAAATTTTTTCTTGTTCTTTGGCGGCTTTTTTACGTATATCTCACCGCCCTTAAAAGACAATCCAATCGGCGTTCCGAATAATATAATTTTATTTTTCCGCAATACATCAGTCAAAATTAACAGATTGAACGCCAAATAACGTTCCATTGTTCGCTTGAGCGGCATACTCCAAGCTTGGCCAAAACAATCAAGCAAGCATTTTATTGCTTAATTGAGCAGCATACTGCAAGCTGGGCCAAAACAATCAGGCGCATTTTTGTCAACAAGCATATTGAATGGCGAATTAGGCGGCACTCGCAGTAACAAAATTAATTTTTGCTTATTATTTGGCGGTTTTTTTACATATAGCTTGTTGTCCTCAAAAACCAATCCAATCGGCATTCCGAATAACGTAATTTTGTTTTTGTCTGAATACGTCAGTTGTAATTAACAGATTGAGCGCTAAATAACATTCCATCACTCAGTTGAGCGGCATACTCCCAGCTCAGTCAGAACAATCCGGCGCATTTTTGTCGACAAGCATATTGAAGAAAATCACTAATTTGTCCCTTTTTCTTCTTCGGTGGTAATGGCAAATTAGGTAGCACTCGAAATAACGGAATAAATTTTTTCTTATTCTTTGGTGGCTTTTTTATGTATATCTCACCGCCCTTAAAAGACAATCCAATCGGCGTTCCAAATAATATAATTTTATTTTTCCGCAGTATGTCAGTCGAAATTAACAGATTGAACGCCAAATAATGTTCCATCGCTCAGTTGAGCGGCATACTCCCAGCTTAGTCAGAACAATCCGGCGCATTTTTGTCGACATGCATATTGAAGAAAATCACTAATTTGTCCCTTTTTCTTCTTCAGCAGTAATGGCAAATTAGGCGGCACTCGCAATAACAGAATAAATTTTTTCTTGTTCTTTGGCGGCTTTTTTACGTATATCTCACCGCCCTTAAAAGACAATCCAATCGGCGTTCCGAATAATATAATTTTATTTTTCCGCAATACATCAGTCAAAATTAACAGATTGAACGCCAAATAACGTTCCATTGTTCAGTTGAGCGGCATACTCCAAGCTTGGCCAAAACAATCAAGCAAGCATTTTATTGCTTAATTGAGCAGCATACTGCAAGCTGGGCCAAAACAATCAGGCGCATTTTTGTCAACAAGCATATTGAATGGCGAATTAGGCGGCACTCGCAGTAACAAAATTAATTTTTGCTTATTATTTGGCGGTTTTTTTACATATAGCTTGTTGTCCTCAAAAACCAATCCAATCGGCATTCCGAATAACGTAATTTTGTTTTTGTCTGAATACGTCAGTTGTAATTAACAGATTGAGCGCTAAATAACATTCCATCACTCAGTTGAGCGGCATACTCCCAGCTTAGTCAGAACAATCCGGCGCATTTTTGTCGACAAGCATATTGAAGAAAATCACTAATTTGTCCCTTTTTCTTCTTCGGTGGTAATGGCAAATTAGGTAGCACTCGAAATAACGGAATAAATTTTTTCTTATTCTTTGGTGGCTTTTTTATGTATATCTCACCGCCCTTAAAAGACAATCCAATCGGCGTTCCAAATAATATAATTTTATTTTTCCGCAGTACGTCAGTTGTAATTAACAGATTGAGCGCTAAATAATGTTCCATCACTCAGTTGAGCGGCATACTCCCAGCTTAGTCAGAACAATCCGGCGCATTTTTGTCGACATGCATATTGAAGAAAATCACTAATTTGTCCCTTTTTCTTCTTCGGCAGTAATGGCAAATTAGGCGGCACTCGCAATAACAGAATAAATTTTTTCTTGTTCTTTGGCGGCTTTTTTACGTATATCTCACCGCCCTTAAAAGACAATCCAATCGGCGTTCCGAATAATATAATTTTATTTTTCCGCAATACATCAGTCAAAATTAACAGATTGAACGCCAAATAACGTTCCATTGTTCAGTTGAGCGGCATACTCCAAGCTTGGCCAAAACAATCAAGCAAGCGTTTTATTGCTTAATTGAGCAGCATACTGCAAGCTGGGCCAAAACAATCAGGCGCATTTTTGTCAACAAGCATATTGAATGGCGAATTAGGCGGCACTCGCAGTAACAAAATTAATTTTTGCTTATTATTTGGCGGTTTTTTTACATATAGCTTGTTGTCCTCAAAAACCAATCCAATCGGCATTCCGAATAACGTAATTTTGTTTTTGTCTGAATACGTCAGTTGTAATTAACAGATTGAGCGCTAAATAACATTCCATCACTCAGTTGAGCGGCATACTCCCAGCTTAGTCAGAACAATCCGGCGCATTTTTGTCGACACGCATATTGAAGAAAATCACTAATTTGTCCCTTTTTCTTCTTCGGTGGTAATGGCAAATTAGGTAGCACTCGCAATAACGGAATAAATTTTTTCTTATTCTTTGGTGGCTTTTTTATGTATATCTCACCGCCCTTAAAAGACAATCCAATCGGCGTTCCAAATAATATAATTTTATTTTTCCGCAGTACGTCAGTTGTAATTAACAGATTGAGCGCTAAATAATGTTCCATCACTCAGTTGAGCGGCATACTCCCAGCTTAGTCAGAACAATCCGGCACATTTTTGTTGACATGCATATTGAAGAAAATCACTAATTTGTCCCTTTTTCTTCTTCGGCAGTAATGGCAAATTAGGCGGCACTCGCAATAACAGAATAAATTTTTTCTTGTTCTTTGGCGGCTTTTTTACGTATATCTCACCGCCCTTAAAAGACAATCCAATTGGCGTTCCGAATAATATAATTTTATTTTTCCGCAATACGTCAGTCAAAATTAACAGATTGAACGCCAAATAACGTTCCATTGTTTGGTTGAGCAGCATACTCCAAGCTTGGCCAAAACAATCAAGCAAGCGTTTTATTGCTTAATTGAGCAACATACTGCAAGCTGGGCCAAAACAATCAGGCGCATTTTTGTCAACAAGCATATTGAATGGCGAATTAGGCGGCACTCACAATAACAAAATTAATTTTTGCTTATTATTTGGCGGTTTTTTTACATATAGCTTGTTGTCCTCAAAAACCAATCCAATCGGCATTCCAAATAACGTAATTTTGTTTTTGTCTGAATACGTCAGTTATAATTAACAGATTGAGCGCTAAATAACATTCCATCACTCAGTTGAGCGGCATACTCCCAGCTTAGTCAGAACAATCCGGCGCATTTTTATCGACACGCATATTGAAGAAAATCACTAATTTGTCCCTTTTTCTTCTTCGGTGGTAATGGCAAATTAGGTAGCACTTGCAATAACGGAATAAATTTTTTCTTATTTTTTGGCAGCTTTTTTACGTATATCTCACCGTCCTTAAAAGACAATCCAATCGGCGTTCCAAATAATATAATTTTATTTTTCCGCAGTACGTCAGTTGTAATTAACAGATTGAGCGCTAAATAATGTTCCATCACTCAGTTGAGCGGCATACTCCCAGCTTAGTCAGAACAATCCGGCACATTTTTGTTGACATGCATATTGAAGAAAATCACTAATTTGTCCCTTTTTCTTCTTCAGCAGTAATGGCAAATTAGGCGGCACTCGCAATAACAGAATAAATTTTTTCTTGTTCTTTGGCGGCTTTTTTACGTATATCTCACCGCCCTTAAAAGACAATCCAATTGGCGTTCCGAATAATATAATTTTATTTTTCCGCAATATGTCAGTCAAAATTAACAGATTGAACGCCAAATAACGTTCCATTGCTCAGTTGAGCGGCATACTCCCAGCTTAGTCAGAACAATCCGGCGCATTTTTGTCGACATGCATATTGAAGAAAATCACTAATTTGTCCCTTTTTCTTCTTCAGCAGTAATGGCAAATTAGGCGGCACTCGCAATAACAGAATAAATTTTTTCTTGTTCTTTGGCGGCTTTTTTACGTATATCTCACCGCCCTTAAAAGACAATCCAATCGGCGTTCCGAATAATATAATTTTATTTTTCCGCAATACATCAGTCAAAATTAACAGATTGAACGCCAAATAACGTTCCATTGTTCGGTTGAGCGGCATACTCCAAGCTTGGCCAAAACAATCAAGCAAGCATTTTATTGCTTAATTGAGCAGCATACTGCAAGCTGGGCCAAAACAATCAGGCGCATTTTTGTCAACAAGCATATTGAATGGCGAATTAGGCGGCACTCGCAGTAACAAAATTAATTTTTGCTTATTATTTGGCGGTTTTTTTACATATAGCTTGTTGTCCTCAAAAACCAATCCAATCGGCATTCCGAATAACGTAATTTTGTTTTTGTCTGAATACGTCAGTTGTAATTAACAGATTGAGCGCTAAATAACATTCCATCACTCAGTTGAGCGGCATACTCCCAGCTCAGTCAGAACAATCCGGCGCATTTTTGTCGACAAGCATATTGAAGAAAATCACTAATTTGTCCCTTTTTCTTCTTCGGTGGTAATGGCAAATTAGGTAGCACTCGAAATAACGGAATAAATTTTTTCTTATTCTTTGGTGGCTTTTTTATGTATATCTCACCGCCCTTAAAAGACAATCCAATCGGCGTTCCAAATAATATAATTTTATTTTTCCGCAGTACGTCAGTTGTAATTAACAGATTGAGCGCTAAATAATGTTCCATCACTCAGTTGAGCGGCATACTCCCAGCTTAGTCAGAACAATCCGGCGCATTTTTGTCGACATGCATATTGAAGAAAATCACTAATTTGTCCATTTTTCTTCTTCGGCAGTAATGGCAAATTAGGCGGCACTCGCAATAACAGAATAAATTTTTTCTTGTTCTTTGGCGGCTTTTTTACGTATATCTCACCGCCCTTAAAAGACAATCCAATCGGCGTTCCGAATAATATAATTTTATTTTTCCGCAATACATCAGTCAAAATTAACAGATTGAACGCCAAATAACGTTCCATTGTTCAGTTGAGCGGCATACTCCAAGCTTGGCCAAAACAATCAAGCAAGCGTTTTATTGCTTAATTGAGCAGCATACTGCAAGCTGGGCCAAAACAATCAGGCGCATTTTTGTCAACAAGCATATTGAATGGCGAATTAGGCGGCACTCGCAGTAACAAAATTAATTTTTGCTTATTATTTGGCGGTTTTTTACATATAGCTTGTTGTCCTCAAAAACCAATCCAATCGGCATTCCGAATAACGTAATTTTGTTTTTGTCTGAATACGTCAGTTGTAATTAACAGATTGAGCGCTAAATAACATTCCATCACTCAGTTGAGCGGCATACTCCCAGCTTAGTCAGAACAATCCGGCGCATTTTTGTCGACACGCATATTGAAGAAAATCACTAATTTGTCCCTTTTTCTTCTTCGGTGGTAATGGCAAATTAGGTAGCACTCGCAATAACGGAATAAATTTTTTCTTATTCTTTGGTGGCTTTTTTATGTATATCTCACCGCCCTTAAAAGACAATCCAATCGGCGTTCCAAATAATATAATTTTATTTTTCCGCAGTACGTCAGTTGTAATTAACAGATTGAGCGCTAAATAATGTTCCATCACTCAGTTGAGCGGCATACTCCCAGCTTAGTCAGAACAATCCGGCACATTTTTGTTGACATGCATATTGAAGAAAATCACTAATTTGTCCCTTTTTCTTCTTCGGCAGTAATGGCAAATTAGGCGGCACTCGCAATAACAGAATAAATTTTTTCTTGTTCTTTGGCGGCTTTTTTACGTATATCTCACCGCCCTTAAAAGACAATCCAATTGGCGTTCCGAATAATATAATTTTATTTTTCCGCAATACGTCAGTCAAAATTAACAGATTGAACGCCAAATAACGTTCCATTGTTTGGTTGAGCAGCATACTCCAAGCTTGGCCAAAACAATCAAGCAAGCGTTTTATTGCTTAATTGAGCAACATACTGCAAGCTGGGCCAAAACAATCAGGCGCATTTTTGTCAACAAGCATATTGAATGGCGAATTAGGCGGCACTCACAATAACAAAATTAATTTTTGCTTATTATTTGGCGGTTTTTTACATATAGCTTGTTGTCCTCAAAAACCAATCCAATCGGCATTCCAAATAACGTAATTTTGTTTTTGTCTGAATACGTCAGTTATAATTAACAGATTGAGCGCTAAATAACATTCCATCACTCAGTTGAGCGGCATACTCCCAGCTTAGTCAGAACAATCCGGCGCATTTTTATCGACACGCATATTGAAGAAAATCACTAATTTGTCCCTTTTTCTTCTTCGGTGGTAATGGCAAATTAGGTAGCACTTGCAATAACGGAATAAATTTTTTCTTATTTTTTGGCAGCTTTTTTACGTATATCTCACCGTCCTTAAAAGACAATCCAATCGGCGTTCCAAATAATATAATTTTATTTTTCCGCAGTACGTCAGTTGTAATTAACAGATTGAGCGCTAAATAATGTTCCATCACTCAGTTGAGCGGCATACTCCCAGCTTAGTCAGAACAATCCGGCACATTTTTGTTGACATGCATATTGAAGAAAATCACTAATTTGTCCCTTTTTCTTCTTCAGCAGTAATGGCAAATTAGGCGGCACTCGCAATAACAGAATAAATTTTTTCTTGTTCTTTGGCGGCTTTTTTACGTATATCTCACCGCCCTTAAAAGACAATCCAATTGGCGTTCCGAATAATATAATTTTATTTTTCCGCAATATGTCAGTCAAAATTAACAGATTGAACGCCAAATAACGTTCCATTGCTCAGTTGAGCGGCATACTCCCAGCTTAGTCAGAACAATCCGGCGCATTTTTGTCGACATGCATATTGAAGAAAATCACTAATTTGTCCCTTTTTCTTCTTCGGCAGTAATGGCAAATTAGGCGGCACTCACAATAACAGAATAAATTTTTTCTTATTCTTTAGTGGCTTTTTTATGTATATCTCACCGTCCTTAAAAGACAATCCAATAGGCGTTCCGAATAATATAATTTTATTTTTCCGCAATACGTCAGTCAAAATTAACAGATTGAACGCCAAATAACGTTCCATTGTTTGGTTGAGCGGCATACTCCAAGCTTGGCCAAAACAATCAAGCAAGCGTTTTATTGCTTAATTGAGCAGCATACTGCAAGCTGGGCCAAAACAATCAGGCGCATTTTTGTCAACAAGCATATTGAATGGCAAATTAGGCGGCACTCGCAATAACAAAATTAATTTTTGCTTATTATTTGGCGGTTTTTTTACATATAGCTTGTTGTCCTCAAAAACCAATCCAATCGGCATTCCAAATAACGTAATTTTGTTTTTGTCTGAATACGTCAGTTGTAATTAACAGATTGAGCGCTAAATAACATTCCATCACTCAGTTGAGCGGCATACTCCCAGCTTAGTCAGAACAATCCGGCGCATTTTTGTCGACACGCATATTGAAGAAAATCACTAATTTGTCCCTTCTTCTTCTTCGGTGGTAATGGCAAATTAGGTAGCACTCGCAATAACGGAATAAATTTTTTCTTATTTTTTGGCAGCTTTTTTACGTATATCTCACCGTCCTTAAAAGACAATCCAATCGGCGTTCCAAATAATATAATTTTATTTTTCCGCAGTACGTCAGTTGTAATTAACAGATTGAGCGCTAAATAATGTTCCATCACTCAGTTGAGCGGCATACTCCCAGCTTAGTCAGAACAATCCGGCACATTTTTGTTGACATGCATATTGAAGAAAATCACTAATTTGTCCATTTTTCTTCTTCGGTGGTAATGGCAAATTAGGTGGCACTTGCAATAACGGAATAAATTTTTTCTTATTCTTTGGCAGCTTTTCTACATATATCTCACCGTCCTTAAAAGACAATCCAATTGGCGTTCCGAATAATAAAATTTTATTTTTCCGCAATATGTCAGTCAAAATTAACAGATTGAACGCCAAATAACGTTCCATTGCTCAGTTGAGCGGCATACTCCCAGCTTAGTCAGAACAATCCGGCGCATTTTTGTCGACATGCATATTGAAGAAAATCACTAATTTGTCCCTTTTTCTTCTTCGGCAGTAATGGCAAATTAGGCGGCACTCGCAATAACAGAATAAATTTTTTCTTGTTCTTTGGCGGCTTTTTTACGTATATCTCACCGCCCTTAAAAGACAATCCAATCGGCGTTCCGAATAATATAATTTTATTTTTCCGCAATACATCAGTCAAAATTAACAGATTGAACGCCAAATAACGTTCCATTGTTCGGTTGAGCGGCATACTCCAAGCTTGGCCAAAACAATCAAGCAAGCGTTTTATTGCTTAATTGAGCAGCATACTGCAAGCTGGGCCAAAACAATCAGGCGCATTTTTGTCAACAAGCATATTGAATGGCGAATTAGGCGGCACTCGCAGTAACAAAATTAATTTTTGCTTATTATTTGGCGGTTTTTTTACATATAGCTTGTTGTCCTCAAAAACCAATCCAATCGGCATTCCGAATAACGTAATTTTGTTTTTGTCTGAATACGTCAGTTGTAATTAACAGATTGAGCGCTAAATAACATTCCATCACTCAGTTGAGCGGCATACTCCCAGCTTAGTCAGAACAATCCGGCGCATTTTTGTCGACACGCATATTGAAGAAAATCACTAATTTGTCCCTTTTTCTTCTTCGGTGGTAATGGCAAATTAGGTAGCACTCGCAATAACGGAATAAATTTTTTCTTATTCTTTGGTGGCTTTTTTATGTATATCTCACCGCCCTTAAAAGACAATCCAATCGGCGTTCCAAATAATATAATTTTATTTTTCCGCAGTACGTCAGTTGTAATTAACAGATTGAGCGCTAAATAATGTTCCATCACTCAGTTGAGCGGCATACTCCCAGCTTAGTCAGAACAATCCGGCACATTTTTGTTGACATGCATATTGAAGAAAATCACTAATTTGTCCCTTTTTCTTCTTCGGCAGTAATGGCAAATTAGGCGGCACTCGCAATAACAGAATAAATTTTTTCTTGTTCTTTGGCGGCTTTTTTACGTATATCTCACCGCCCTTAAAAGACAATCCAATCGGCGTTCCGAATAATATAATTTTATTTTTCCGCAATACATCAGTCAAAATTAACAGATTGAACGCCAAATAACGTTCCATTGTTCAGTTGAGCGGCATACTCCAAGCTTGGCCAAAACAATCAAGCAAGCGTTTTATTGCTTAATTGAGCAGCATACTGCAAGCTGGGCCAAAACAATCAGGCGCATTTTTGTCAACAAGCATATTGAATGGCGAATTAGGCGGCACTCGCAGTAACAAAATTAATTTTTGCTTATTATTTGGCGGTTTTTTTACATATAGCTTGTTGTCCTCAAAAACCAATCCAATCGGCATTCCGAATAACGTAATTTTGTTTTTGTCTGAATACGTCAGTTGTAATTAACAGATTGAGCGCTAAATAACATTCCATCACTCAGTTGAGCGGCATACTCCCAGCTTAGTCAGAACAATCCGGCGCATTTTTGTCGACACGCATATTGAAGAAAATCACTAATTTGTCCCTTTTTCTTCTTCGGTGGTAATGGCAAATTAGGTAGCACTCGCAATAACGGAATAAATTTTTTCTTATTCTTTGGTGGCTTTTTTATGTATATCTCACCGCCCTTAAAAGACAATCCAATCGGCGTTCCAAATAATATAATTTTATTTTTCCGCAGTACGTCAGTTGTAATTAACAGATTGAGCGCTAAATAATGTTCCATCACTCAGTTGAGCGGCATACTCCCAGCTTAGTCAGAACAATCCGGCACATTTTTGTTGACATGCATATTGAAGAAAATCACTAATTTGTCCCTTTTTCTTCTTCGGCAGTAATGGCAAATTAGGCGGCACTCGCAATAACAAAATTAATTTTTTGCTTATTATTTGGCGGCTTTTTTACATATAGCTTGTTGTCCTCAAAAGACCAATCCAATCGGCGTTCCAAATAACGTAATTTTGTTTTTGTCTGCAATACGTCAGTTGTAATTAACAGATTGAGCGCTAAATAACGTTCCATCACTCAGTTGAGCGGCATACTCCAAGCTTAGTCAGAACAATCACAGGCGCATTCTTATCGACACGCATATTGAAGAAAATCACTAATTTGTCGCATTTTTCTTCTTCGATGGTAATGGCAAATTAGGTAGCACTCGCAATAACGGAATAAATTTTTTCTTATTCTTTGGCGGCTTTTTACGTATATCTCACCGCCCTTAAAAGACAATCCAATCGGCGTTCCAAATAATATAATTTTATTTTTCCGCAATACGTCAGTTATAATTAACAGATTGAGCGCTAAATAACGTTCCATCACTCAGTTGAGCGGCATACTCCCAGCTTAGTCAGAACAATCCGGCACATTTTTGTCGACATGCATATTGAAGAAAATCACTAATTTGTCCCTTTTTCTTCTTCGGCAGTAATGGCAAATTAGGCGGCACTCGCAATAACAGAATAAATTTTTTCTTGTTCTTTGGCGGCTTTTTTACGTATATCTCACCGTCCTTAAAAGACAATCCAATCGGCGTTCCGAATAATATAATTTTATTTTTCCGCAATACGTCAGTCAAAATTAACAGATTGAACGCCAAATAACGTTCCATTGTTTGGTTGAGCGGCATACTCCAAGCTTGGCCAAAACAATCAAGCAAGCGTTTTATTGCTTAATTGAGCAGCATACTGCAAGCTGGGCCAAAACAATCAGGCGCATTTTTGTCAACAAGCATATTGAATGGCAAATTAGGCGGCACTCGCAGTAACAAAATTAATTTTTGCTTATTATTTGGCGGTTTTTTTACATATAGCTTGTTGTCCTCAAAAACCAATCCAATCGGCATTCCGAATAACGTAATTTTGTTTTTGTCTGAATACGTCAGTTGTAATTAACAGATTGAGCGCTAAATAACGTTCCATCACTCAGTTGAGCGGCATACTCCCAGCTTAGTCAGAACAATCCGGCGCATTTTTGTCGACATGCATATTGAAGAAAATCACTAATTTGTCCCTTTTTCTTCTTCGGTGGTAATGGCAAATTAGGTAGCACTCGCAATAACGGAATAAATTTTTTCTTATTCTTTGGCGGCTTTTTTACGTATATCTCACCGCCCTTAAAAGACAATCCAATCGGCGTTCCAAATAATATAATTTTATTTTTCCGCAGTATGTCAGTTGTAATTAACAGATTGAGCGCTAAATAATGTTCCATCACTCAGTTGAGCGGCATACTCCCAGCTTAGTCAGAACAATCCGGCACATTTTTGTTGACATGCATATTGAAGAAAATCACTAATTTGTCCCTTTTTCTTCTTCGGCAGTAATGGCAAATTAGGCGGCACTCGCAATAACAGAATAAATTTTTTCTTGTTCTTTGGCGGCTTTTTTACGTATATCTCACCGCCCTTAAAAGACAATCCAATTGGCGTTCCGAATAATATAATTTTATTTTTCCGCAATACGTCAGTCAAAATTAACAGATTGAACGCCAAATAACGTTCCATTGTTTGGTTGAGCGGCATACTCCAAGCTTGGCCAAAACAATCAAGCAAGCGTTTTATTGCTTAATTGAGCAGCATACTGCAAGCTGGGCCAAAACAATCAGGCGCATTTTTGTCAACAAGCATATTGAATGGCAAATTAGGCGGCACTCGCAATAACAAAATTAATTTTTGCTTATTATTTGGCGGTTTTTTTACATATAGCTTGTTGTCCTCAAAAACCAATCCAATCGGCATTCCAAATAACGTAATTTTGTTTTTGTCTGAATACGTCAGTTGTAATTAACAGATTGAGCGCTAAATAACATTCCATCACTCAGTTGAGCGGCATACTCCCAGCTTAGTCAGAACAATCCGGCGCATTTTTGTCGACACGCATATTGAAGAAAATCACTAATTTGTCCCTTTTTCTTCTTCGGTGGTAATGGCAAATTAGGTAGCACTCGCAATAACGGAATAAATTTTTTCTTATTTTTTGGCAGCTTTTTTACGTATATCTCACCGTCCTTAAAAGACAATCCAATCGGCGTTCCAAATAATATAATTTTATTTTTCCGCAGTACGTCAGTTGTAATTAACAGATTGAGCGCTAAATAATGTTCCATCACTCAGTTGAGCGGCATACTCCCAGCTTAGTCAGAACAATCCGGCACATTTTTGTTGACATGCATATTGAAGAAAATCACTAATTTGTCCATTTTTCTTCTTCGGCGGTAATGGCAAATTAGGCGGCACTCGCAATAACAGAATAAATTTTTTCTTATTCTTTGGCGGCTTTTCTACGTATATCTCACCGTCCTTAAAAGACAATCCAATTGGCGTTCCGAATAATATAAATTTTATTTTTCCGCAATACGTCAGTCAAAATTAACAGATTGAACGCCAAATAACGTTCCATTGTTCGCTTGAGCGGCATACTCCAAGCTTGGCCAAAACAATCAAGCAAGCATTTTATTGCTTAATTGAGCAGCATACTGCAAGCTGGGCCAAAACAATCAGGCGCATTTTTTGTCAACAAGCATATTGAATGGCGAATTAGGCGGCACTTCGCAGTAACAAAATTAATTTTTGCTTATTATTTGGCGGTTTTTACATATAGCTTGTTGTCCTCAAAAACCAATCCAATCGGCATTCCGAATAACGTAATTTTGTTTTTGTCTGAATACGTCAGTTGTAATTAACAGATTGAGCGCTAAATAACATTCCATCACTCAGTTGAGCGGCATACTCCCAGCTTAGTCAGAACAATCCGGCGCATTTTTGTCGACATGCATATTGAAGAAAATCACTAATTTGTCCCTTTTTCTTCTTCGGCAGTAATGGCAAATTAGGCGGCACTCGCAATAACAGAATAAATTTTTTCTTGTTCTTTGGCGGCTTTTTTACGTATATCTCACCGCCCTTAAAAGACAATCCAATCGGCGTTCCGAATAATATAATTTTATTTTTCCGCAATACATCAGTCAAAATTAACAGATTGAACGCCAAATAACGTTCCATTGTTCGGTTGAAGCGGCATACTCCAAGCTTGGCCAAAACAATCAAGCAAGCGTTTTATTGCTTAATTGAGCAGCATACTGCAAGCTGGGCCAAAACAATCAGGCGCATTTTTGTCAACAAGCATATTGAATGGCAAATTAGGCGGCACTCGCAATAACAAAATTAATTTTTGCTTATTATTTGGCAGTTTTTTACATATAGCTTGTTGTCCTCAAAAACCAATCCAATCGGCATTCCAAATAACGTAATTTTGTTTTTGTCTGAATACGTCAGTTGTAATTAACAGATTGAGCGCTAAATAACATTCCATCACTCAGTTGAGCGGCATACTCCCAGCTTAGTCAGAACAATCCGGCGCATTTTTATCGACACGCATATTGAAGAAAATCACTAATTTGTCCCTTTTTCTTCTTCGATGGTAATGGCAAATTAGGTAGCACTCGCAATAACGGAATAAATTTTTTCTTATTCTTTGGTGGCTTTTTTATGTATATCTCACCGCCCTTAAAAGACAATCCAATCGGCGTTCCAAATAATATGATTTTATTTTTCCGCAGTACGTCAGTTGTAATTAACAGATTGAGCGCTAAATAATGTTCCATCACTCAGTTGAGCGGCATACTCCCAGCTTAGTCAGAACAATCCGGCACATTTTTGTTGACATGCATATTGAAGAAAATCACTAATTTGTCCCTTTTTCTTCTTCGGCAGTAATGGCAAATTAGGCAGCACTACGCAATAACAGAATAAATTTTTCTTGTTCTTTGGCGGCTTTTTTACGTATATCTCACCGCCCTTAAAAGACAATCCAATCGACGTTCCGAATAATATAATTTTATTTTTCCGCAATACATCAGTCAAAATTAACAGATTGAACGCCAAATAACGTTCCATTGTTCAGTTGAGCGGCATACTCCAAGCTTGGCCAAAACAATCAAGCAAGCGTTTTATTGCTTAATTGAGCAGCATACTGCAAGCTGGGCCAAAACAATCAGGCGCATTTTTGTCAACAAGCATATTGAATGGCAAATTAGGCGGCACTCGCAGTAACAAAATTAATTTTTGCTTATTATTTGGCGGTTTTTACATATAGCTTGTTGTCCTCAAAAACCAATCCAATCGGCTTTCCGAATAACGTAATTTTGTTTTTGTCTGAATACGTCAGTTGTAATTAACAGATTGAGCGCTAAATAACATTCCATCACTCAGTTGAAGCGGCATACTCCCAGCTTAGTCAGAACAATCCGGCGCATTTTTGTCGACACGCATATTGAAGAAAATCACTAATTTGTCCCTTTTTCTTCTTCGGTGGTAATGGCAAATTAGGTAGCACTCGCAATAACGGAATAAATTTTTTTCTTATTCTTTGGTGGCTTTTTTATGTATATCTCACCGCCCTTAAAGACAATCCAATCGGCGTTCCAAATAATATGATTTTATTTTTCCGCAGTACGTCAGTTGTAATTAACAGATTGAGCGCTAAATAATGTTCCATCACTCAGTTGAGCGGCATACTCCCAGCTTAGTCAGAACAATCCGGCACATTTTTGTTGACATGCATATTGAAGAAAATCACTAATTTGTCCCTTTTTCTTCTTCGGCAGTAATGGCAAATTAGGCGGCACTCGCAATAACAGAATAAATTTTTCTTGTTCTTTGGCGGCTTTTTTACGTATATCTCACCGCCCTTAAAAGACAATCCAATCGGCGTTCCGAATAATATAATTTTATTTTTCCGCAATACATCAGTCAAAATTAACAGATTGAACGCCAAATAACGTTCCATTGTTCGGTTGAGCGGCATACTCCAAGCTTGGCCAAAACAATCAAGCAAGCGTTTTATTGCTTAATTGAGCAGCATACTGCAAGCTGGGCCAAAACAATCAGGCGCATTTTTGTCAACAAGCATATTGAATGGCAAATTAGGCGGCACTCGCAGTAACAAAATTAATTTTTGCTTATTATTTGGCGGTTTTTTTACATATAGCTTGTTGTCCTCAAAAACCAATCCAATCGGCATTCCGAATAACGTAATTTTGTTTTTGTCTGAATACGTCAGTTGTAATTAACAGATTGAGCGCTAAATAACATTCCATCACTCAGTTGAGCGGCATACTCCCAGCTTAGTCAGAACAATCCGGCGCATTTTGTCGACACGCATATTGAAGAAAATCACTAATTTGTCCCTTTTTCTTCTTCGGTGGTAATGGCAAATTAGGTAGCACTCGCAATAACGGAATAAATTTTTCTTATTCTTTGGTGGCTTTTTTATGTATATCTCACCGCCCTTAAAAGACAATCCAATCGGCGTTCCAAATAATATAATTTTATTTTTCCGCAGTACGTCAGTTGTAATTAACAGATTGAGCGCTAAATAATGTTCCATCACTCAGTTGAGCGGCATACTCCCAGCTTAGTCAGAACAATCCGGCACATTTTTGTTGACATGCATATTGAAGAAAATCACTAATTTGTCCCTTTTTCTTCTTCGGCAGTAATGGCAAATTAGGCGGCACTCGCAATAACAGAATAAATTTTTCTTGTTCTTCTTGGCCCCTGTTACATGTATAGTTTTGACACTCTTCTTACCACGATTTTCAACAAGCATTTACATGCAGTGGCGGATCTAGGATTTTCCTAAGGGGGGGGGGGCGGTACCCCTAAGGGGGGGGGGGCGGAACCCTGACTTGGGCGGAAAAATTAGCCGTTTTAACCCGAAAATCGCAAAAAATCGCTCAAAAATGCTTAATTTTTCGCACTTTTTCGGAGCCCAATGGGGGGAGCGGCCGCGCCCCCCGCCCCCCACCCTAAATCCGCCCCCTGTTTACATATATGGTTTTGCTGAACGAACAAATACCCACATTACACCATTGAATTTGTGTGAAGCGCTAAAATATTTTAGCCTATTCCTAAATTCAATAGTAGGTATAAGGACTCTTTGACAAAAAACAAAAATGAAGCGGCGTGAAGCGCCGAGAAATTTTGATGTTTTTAACTTTTGAACTCAATTTTAGGCACATACGATTGCACCTTGAAAATGAAAAATTCCAAAAAATTACGAGAGCACATGCCTCATGTGTATAGATAGGCGGAGGCGCACCACAGTTCTGCGGGGGTGCAAAATTTTCAAAGGTCACAAATGGCCTTAAAAATGGTGGTATGGCGAAACACACCATTTTTCAGCACGTTTCTCATCGAGCATTATCCATTGGCATCAAAAAATTGCAACAAAAAAAACAAAAAATTCAAAACAATTGAATTCTGGGGGTATTTTGGTTTCTGGGGAAGCATACGCCCCCAAACCCCCAACACCTCAGGTATGGCCCTGTGCTCTCTTGGCTACTCCTATGCTTTCAAGGATATAAAATCTGAAATTCGAGAGACACTCCGATTCCTAAATTCCTAGATTCATTAGTAAAAGGACTCTTTGACAAAAAACAACGATTATATGGCTTTAAAACCATCGTTTTTGAGCATTTGTTGCAATAGTCTTTTTGATCTCAAAAACATTGCTATATAGACTTTTTGGATAAGTAATAGCTATTTAGCCCTTTTCGAAGTCGGGAAAATAAGTATATTATATATCCTTCTAAATGTCATAAAAAATAACTGTTTACTTATATGGCATTTCTGAACTCACATGGTCTGTTTCAGAGTCCAAAAGAGGTATGTAGCTAATTTTCCGAGTGCCAAGAAAGGCTATATTGCAGTGTTTTTCGGCAAAACTAGTACATGTAGCCACAAAAAAACTTAATTTTTATCAGCCTTTTAGCGACTTGGCAATTCGAGTTTGTTTTCCATTTGACTGTTCAGGTCAAGAAGTCTGAACTGTTGCAAGACAGTATTGCCAATAACGGTCAAATCATGAGAATCAAAATCACGTAGGGCAGCTCACACTGTGTTGTTTGTCGCTTGTTCTGCACCTAGTGTTACAATATTTTCAAACCCGCCCAGTGGATCCTTGAATCGTGCCACTGCGTTAGCAGCGAACAAGAAAAAACTTGAAACTATAAAACCCACGGGTAGGGGTAGCAATGTCAGGCTTCTTCGTACTCTCATATTGAAACATCAAAACCACGGTGGAACCTTGAATCATTTTACGATATTCGAATTGTAGGTAGGAAGCGTTGTTCAATTGACAAAGTTCACTATTACACCTTGTATGTGTTGCTCTGACTTGATGCTTTCGAAGCATTTTCCTTTTCCGAAATGCAATTTCTAGCTCTATCTTTTACCAAATTAACAGAAATGCGTAATATATGATGATCAGAGCCAATAGAGGTCACCTTTTTTACTAGGGCTGGCACCATCTACCAGAGCTTCCGCTAAAGCGATTCATTTGAAGGTAAGGCGAATTTTCTAGAGTAAATAGAGTAATATTAAGACCATGAAGCCGGCAAAAGTCAAGGCTTTTTCGCCAAAATGATCTTAATTGAGCCGCTTTTCAAGGCTAACATTGACGTTAAATCAAATGACTAAATCCTGCTCTGTGAACCTGCACAACGCCAAAGTAAGCAAAAAAGGTTAATTCGAACTTCTTCAGTTTGGGGCTAGTAATAAAATTTCTTGTTGTTTTTTGTCGTTGTTGTTGTTGTTGTTGTTGTTGTTGTTGTTGTTGTTGTTGTTGTTGTTGTTGTTGTTGTTGTTGTTGTTGTTGTTGTTGTTGTTGTTGTACTTTTCATAGGTCTTATGTATGTGGTAGCACTCCCGCTTAGATTGTTATTACTCCCACGTTGGTTGGTTTATTAAGTTCTCCAGCTTACTTTGAGATTATAAGCGTTACATTGGAACCCACTAGCAGGTTTAAGGCAGTTCACTTCATTTCAGTTCCTACAGTTCAATCAATCGTGTCACAAGTGTTAAAATTAGCTATAGTAGTTAACAAGAGTATTTCAACTGTAATTGATATCGGTCTAGGACGTTTGGGTGCTGCTGTTTGGGCATGGCTGTTTTGGCGCGGCCATTTTGTCAGGCACGTAGCTGGCCCTCCTATTTTGGGGGACCAACACCAATTTTGGGGGGTCTAAACCAAAAATAGCACAAAATAACGTGTAAAAAGTCCTATTTTCCGGTTTTTCTGAATTTTGGGGGGTCCGGACCCTCCCATTCCCCCACAGCTACGTGCTACCATTTTCAGCAACCATTTTGGCGCACTCGTTTTGGCGCAAGGACATTTTGGCGCAGGACTGCTTTAGTGCAGCTGCAGTGCGGCTGTTTTAGTGCGCCGACTGTTTTAGTGCGGCCGTTTTAGTGCGGCCGTTTTAGTGCGGCCGTTTTAGTGTGGCCGTTTCAGTGCGGCCATTTTGGTGCGGCCATTTTAGTGTGGCCGTTTTAGCTTTAATAAGTATAGAGCGCAACTGTTTTTGTGTAATTTGATGACAAAATTTAAATGTCTGATTAAGACAAACATAGACAGCTATCTAAAAGGCGTTTTCTATAGACCTGCTCATTTTTTGCATCATGGGCATGGTTAAAATTATGAGGGTCTTTATACTTGAATTTTTTAAAGATAAAAATAAATAAATTTGATAGACGGGTAAAGAACAATACTTTTCGATGGTTGTAATTAGATGCTGGCTAACGTTAAAAACGGAAAATTGAATCGAAATTGGAATTTCGATTTATTTCAACACGATGTGACAAAAATGGGATTCTGAAGTCTGCAAAATGTTCTTCGGATTCTTCTGGTGCGAAAAGCTTCCAGCTCATAGTGATTCACATGCTTCGTGACTCAGACGCTTGAGTTTAGAAAAGAAAATATTTTCAACGTTTTGTTTGTATTATAGTGATGCATTAGAGAGGCATGAAACTTGCTGTGAATTCTCTGACATAATTCCATTTCCCTCCCTCATTGCTGATTTATTTTCACCACATCAACTCATATGTACATCTATCGCCTGTTCTATTTCTAAATGGCCCATTTTTGCTAATGTCTTATTACAGTATCATTTTTTCATTGAACAAATGACTTCATCAATTATGCTCTTGTAGCGGCTGGTTGCTTTAAACTCTTCTTGCTGATGTTTAATATGCTTTGCTTAACATGTGGCACATCTAGCTAACTGTCGCAACAACCAAAAGCATAAAATAATCTGTTACAGTAATAAGTTGTAAAGCGAAAATGGGCCATTTGGGATGGAAAGACTGTAGTCTTGCATTTCACTATGAAAAAATTCAGAAACTTCTCTGAATACCGAAAATGAGCTGCTTATTTTGCATGCTTCTAATATTTAATCGTTTGAATTAATGCTCGGTGTCATGCATAAATGTACATCTCGGGAATGTGAGGAGTCAGGCCCAAAAAAGTTTTTAAAAGTGAATTTTTTGAGCTAAAAAAATTTCGGGTAATGTCAAAATTCACTATTTTTTGATGTTTCGGACAATGCCGTTCTTTCTAAAACATAAAAAACATATGAAAATTCTCAAAGAAATTTGAAAAAAATCGAGTACATTGAACGGAGTGTAGTCAAAAAATGTGTGGCTTTGACACTTTAAAGCCAAAAGCGAGCTGAAAACGCTTAAAAATGCCCTCTTCTTACAGTTTTTACGAATCGACAATTCTAGGGGCTGCAGCCATTTTTTAAGGGTCAGTAGCTACATATACTAGGAGGTCGAAGGCCCCATGAACACGTAGCTACCGCCAAAACTTTGTCATTCCATTTGAAGGAAAATGGTCAAAAGAGTAAATAAATCCACTATCTGCCAACTTTTCGCGTTCCTTTTTAGACACTACGCCATTTTGAGCTGCGTCAGCCATAGGAGACTTTTTAGAACTGACCAGTACAGTCGGAAATCGCCAGCATCGAATAGTTATGGACGATTTTCATTGCTCAATTTTTGTCACATTAGGAAAGTGTATGTTGCGTCCATTCTCACACAATTACGCCACGACATTTCTCATTATGTATTCATTTTTTAAATGGTTTTTGTTACCCGATCTTGACTGCAGCTTACAGTGTCTCCAGCGAATAATCCTCACATACATATAAGTAGTACATTGTATGTATGTTATCTAATACGAACGCTCATGTACATATCTACATGTACATGCATATGGTCAGATATCAGCGCATGCATAGCACAGAACGTAATAATAATAATAATAATAATAATAATAATAATAATAATAATAATAATAATAATATTTATTGGCTGTTACTATAAATATTACAGTTTCACGTACTCCAATAATGTAAAACGTGCACGCAAATAGAAATATATGAGAACAACATGGGAGTATTAAATGTTATACGTTCTGTAAGACCTAATGCATGACATGTGGTTACTGGTACATACAAAAAAATAAAAATCAGATGAAATTGAAGAGCTAAATAAACAAAATTTGCCGAAACTTGTCAAATAAATGCAAAAAAGAAAAGTGTATTGGTAAGCACACCTGGGCAATGCCCCATATTGCCCTCAACCGGCAATGGGCCGGACCAATCCTGCAAGGGGGCGAAGGGTCTCTGGGATGGGGGCTATGTTTTGTACATGGGCATTGATACATGATGAAGGTCGATTGACAGTCTAAATATGACGACTTGAGAAGCAAATGAGCAAACTACTTATGCTACCTATGTACCAAGTAACCTTTTTCCAAGTGCATGACAACTACAGATAACCCCATTTGAGAAGCAGGCCACCTTTGAGGACCGACCAACCTATTTATGGAAGCACCAACCTTTTTTGGGAACCGACCAACCTTTTAAAGGAACAGACAACCTTTTTTTGTGAACTGACCAACGTTTTAATGGGATCAGCCAACTTTTTTTAGAAACCGACTAACCTTTCTTCGGAACCACTCAATTTTTTTGAGGAAGCAGCCAACGTTTTTTGAGAACCAATCAACGTTTTTTGGAGGGAGCAGCCAACCGCTTTGGGAATTGACCAACCTTTGAAGGATCAGGCAACCTTTTTTTGGGGACCGGCCAACCTAACTTAGGGAGCAGGCAACCTTTTTTGGGAAACAACCAACCGTCTTAAGGAACCAGCCAACCTTTTAAGGAACCAGCCAACCTTTTTGGGAACCGACCAACCTTTTCCGGGAACTGCCCAACCTTTTTACGGGACCAGCCAACCTTTTCAAGGGACCAGCCAACCTTTTATGGGAACCGACCAACCTTTTCATGGAAGTAGCCAACCTTTTTGGAAACCAGCCAACCTTTTTAATGAACCAGCCAGCCTTTTTGGGAACCGACCAACCTTTTTAAGGGAGCAGGCAGCCTTTTTAGGAACCAACAAACCTTTTCATGGAAGCAGCCAACCTTTTTTGGGAACCAACTAACCTTTTTTGGGAACCAACTAACCTTTTTGGGAACCAACTAACCTTTTAAGGAACCAGCCAACCTTTTTAGGAACCAACCAACCTTTTTGGGAACTGACCAACCTTTTCATGGAAGCAGCCAACCTTTTTGGGAACCAACCAACCTTTTTAAGGAACCACCAGCCTTCTTTGGGAACCGACCAACCTTTTTAAGGGAGCAGGCAGCCTTTTTTTGGGAACCAACCAACCTTTTCATGGAAGCAGCCAACCTTTTTGGGAACCAACCAACTTTTTTAAGGAACCAGCCAGCCTTTTTTGTGAATCGATCAACCTCTTTAAGAGAGCAGCCAACCTTTTGGCAACCAACCAACCGTTCTTTGGGAACCGGCCAACCTTTTGATGGAAGTTGCCTACCTTTTTTGGGAACGGACCAACATTTGTAAGGGAGCAACCAACCTTTTTTGGGGACCAACCAAGTTTATTAAGAAAGCAGCCAACCCTCTTGCGAACCAATCAACTTCTTAATAGGAACGGGCAACCTTTTTGGGACCCGACTAACCTCTTTAAGGGAGCAGCCAGCCTTTTTGGCAACCGACCAACCTTTTTAGGAACCGACCAACCTTTTTCGGGAACCGACCAACCTTTTTACAGAACCAGCCAACCTTTTCAAGGAACCAGCCAACCTTTTTGGGAACCGACCAACCTTTTCATGGAGGTAGCCAACCTTTTTGGGAACCAACCAACCTTTTCAAGAAACCAGCCAGCCTTTTTGGGGAAGCGACCAACCTTTTTAAGGAGCAGGCAGCCTTTTTTGGGAACCAACCAACCATTTCAAGGAAGCAGCCAACCTTTTTGTGAATCGACTAACCTATTTAAGAGAGCAGCCAACTTTTTGACAACCGACCAACCGTTTTTGGGAACCGGGCCAACCTTTTTATGGAAGTTGCCTACCTTTTTGGGAACCGACCAACCTTTGTGAGGGAGCAGCCAACCTTTTTTTTGGGGGACCGACCAAGTTTATTAAGGAAGCAGTCAACCCTCTTTGCGAACCAATCAACTTCTTAATAGGAACAGGCATCCTTTTTTAGGAACCGACTAATCTCTTTAAGAGGCAGCCAGCCTTTTTTTGGCAACCAACCAACCTTTGGCTGGGGACCGAACAACCTTTTCAAGAGAGCAGCCAACCTTTTTTGCGAACCGATCAACATTTAAATGGGAGCAGCCAACCTTTTTTCGGAACTGACAAACGTTTTTTGGTAACCGTACCAACCTTTTTATGGAAGCAGACATCCTTTATCAGGAACCGAGTAACTTTTTAAGGTACCAGACAACCTTTTTAACGTGCCAGGCGACCTTTTTCACGAACTAAGCAACCTTTTTTGGGAACAGACCATGCAACCTTTTTCAGGGATCAGGCAACCTTTTTCACGAGCCAGTTATTCTAACACCAGGCTACCATTTTTCAGGAAACAGGTAACCTTTTCCAAGAATGAGGCACTTTTAATGAACCGGGCAACCTTTTCCAAGAACCACACAACCCTTTACAGGGACCAGGCAACATTATTTCAGAAAGCAGACAACCTTGTTTTCAAAAACCAGGCAACTTTTTTCTCATGAGCCAGACAATCTTTTCTTCTAAAACCAGACAACCTTTCTCTGGAACCAGTCAGCCTTTTCCAAGAAGCAGGCAACCTTTCTTCAGAAACCATATAACCTCTCAAAAAATAGGTAATATTTTTTTAAAAACCAGGCAAGCTTTTCACATGAAACAGGTCAACAGAGCATCGTGCATGATAAATAGTTATGTGAAGATTATTTTCTTACAAAGTTTGAAATCCTATGTTCTGCCTGTTTTTATGGCGGTTCAAAATTACATTTCACAAATACAGTTAAAATATTTTTTTGTCGCTTTGAGCAATTAGTTTTCAGGTTTTCAACCATTACACAGCATATACTCAAAGTACGGATGTAATGGAAAAGAATATAAAAAAGTAAAATAAAAACTATTGTATTCGGCTACAAAAAGGCTTAGAAGACAAAGGCTATGATGCATTATTTCACAAAGCAGTTGAATATTATGACGAGATCACTAGACTACGAGTAATTTGGGACTGAGCAAGATCAATCCACAAAAAATGAATGCTGAAAATCAGCTGGCCCAGCTGTTTCTAGCACATCCGGCATTATTATTGGTGCTAAGGAATATTTTTTTCCATTAGCATGGAATGTCTTACATTAACATGCTCTTTTTTTACCTGTATAACACATATGGTGTCACAAGGTGCATGTTCTTTTGTTTTTCAATATAGCTGTTCGAGAATGCCATATTCTGCAGGTCAATGGTTTGTTTGTGTTATTGTCAGTACAATTAGATTCGGAGCAATCAAAAAATTCATTTTAAATCACAATTATTGACTCCTTAATGCTCAGTGGACACAGAAAGCTGACACCTTTGTATCTATTACCACATCAGAAATAAAAAGGCGGTTGCCATATACTAATTTAATCTGGCATCAGACGCTACTGCGCTTTGTATGAATTGAATGATAAGTAAACATAAGGGCGCTAATTTTGTCTTCAAAGAGCAAAAAACAATGCAGAAGTTGTCAGAAAGTAAATTATTTTGTGCGGGAAACCTTAAAACAAATAAATGGGAAAAATGCAAAATTATTTAATTTACAAGAAGATTGACTGTGGAGTGTTTCAATCGTGCAGTTGGGGCTAAATAAACAGTAAACACAATACTCAGCATTAGCAGCCGGAAATTCTTAGGATTCTTGCTGGAAAATACGTTGAAAAGCGTAAAAATTACTAGACTTTTGCCCAAAAGGACTTTGTATCCGTTAGGAAGTCGTGCAAATGACTAAAATTTTCATTACCATGGGGCAACCTTCAATAGAGTGGTGTTAAAAACCGTGCTCCATGCCACTTTTTCGTTTTCTGTTTGCTGGAGGCCAGAAATCCGAAAACAGCAGAGAAGCCTGAGCCAGAACCAGGGCTCTGGTCGATCCCTACTGACAGACACTGACAAAAATTTACGAATTCATCAGGGTCCATTTTCGGCCTAACGACTCACATTTTGAGAAATCAGCCGTCAAGTTAATTTAATCATAGATTTTAAGTCTAAGCTAAGAAATTGAGCATGAAATTTTGATTTATTCTTTTTTATTGAAAATTTCTTGCAAAGAAGTGCTGAGAATGCTATTATTATTGTGTATACTAATTTTCTAATTTTTTGTACGATATCCGAGCAGGCCCTTATCCAGGGTGGACCACCTACTCTCTAAAATGGAAAGTTTTTGAATTCACAAGTGTCTCCCAATAGAAAAAATGATAAATTCCTGAATTGCGTCCAAAACTTCACCAAAACAGGTTTTTGAGGTAAACTTGAGCAAGAAAATGTAAATTTTTCCGGCCTTTGCGCTGAATTTATTTTTTATAATGTAGATAGTTTTGGTCTTCTAAACCGCTCAAAATCACTCAAATTTGAGTTAGACACACGGTTTTTTTATTCGGCAAAGATTTTTCGCGATGTACAAAGACTTTTGGGGACCGTCTTGTACATGTACAAAATTTTTTGGAAGACAAAAACTGCAAAAAGGTTCGAAATTCGCTAAAATTCTCGGCGCTCTGCGCCAAAATGAGCAATTGTGTGTTCTGTATATCTTTATAATTTTAGAAATTGCATTTTGAAAGGAAAATGGCAAATGTTTTGGTGCTTCGTGCTGTTTTGAGACGATTATTACTGATTTTTGCCCTCAGAAACCTATATATTGCTAGAATACGTAACCAAGGTCGAACAACTGTTTTGCCACACTAAAATTGCTTTACTGTACCATATTATAGTAGTACCCAAAAATTTGTGTGTACAAAATGTACAAAGACTTTTAGGGACCATCTTTGTACATGTACAAACGGACCTTGTACAAAAAAACACTGGTTAGACATCGAGAGCATGTCAATTTTTCTGGTGCTTTGCGCAGGATTTATTGATCAGGTGTAGTTTTTATCTTCTAAACTGCTCAAAACCGATCAATTTTAAGGTATGATATGGAAAACATGAAGCTTTTTCCCGGCGCCTTGCGCCGAATTAATCGTTTATCTAAAGCTTCTGTCTTCTATTCGATCAAAACCGCTCAAATTTGATTTATGACATGAATGACAAGTTGAATTCCGGTGCAATTTTCTTGTTCATGTATAGTTTCTGCCTTCAAGCCCGCTCAAAAGCGCTCAAATTTGAGTTGGACATGAAGAAAATAACAAATTTTTTAGCACTCTGCATCGAATTATCCATTTCCTGTTTTGTTTTTCTTAGCAAAACACAAACATTAAATATAAAGTCAAAAGTTAAGAAATTGTTTGTAGATGGTATGGTGAGAAATCACTTGTACAGATATTTTAAGTGATTAAGATTTGTTTCGTATGAGAATGAAATAAAGTGAAAATTTTTCAAAAATTTTTTAAAAAGTTTCTCTTCGCCATTGTGTAGAGCTCGCCAAGCTACGGGAAAAATGCTTTTATTTTAGCCCATCTCCGAATAGATCTCCATATATTTGATTTCAAAAATTTCCGCCCCCCCCAAATAAAATCCTGAATATGGAAAAGTATCCGAGTATCCAAAAATTAGGCAACCTATTTCGAAAGGTGACCAACCAACCTAAAATTGGATGCCGCAATGGGGCGAAGCTCTGGCCATTGCCCAGGTATGTTGGTACAGTAAGCCAAGGCGTACAGGCAGTGCACTTACATACGCCCCTTAAGAAATTCTAATAAATTAAGCTTTGAAACCATAATCCTAAACTGTTTAAAATTTCTGCAGTCAACAATACATTGTAGCAATGTATTCCCAAATTCTAGCAACCCTGTTTGCAAAATCGTTCTTTCTACAATCCAAATGAGATTTTCTAATGTACAACTTTGTCGTTATTTGACCTAGTACCCCTGTTAGGTGCAGATTCGATAAATCTGAAAGAGAAAGCAACTATCCCTTAATAATCCTAAAAGCAAAAGTATAAGGTTAAAATAGATACGCCGTTTTGAGTCTTTCAAGATCCAACAAATTCAATTGTTCGCTATAAGACAAATCCTGCTTTTGATGCCGCCGAGTATTCATTTTGTAAATTTACGTTGAACATTTCCAATTTGGTTTTGATATCTTTTATCAGGTAAGGTTCCAATCACCGCGCTATACTCTAGTATCGGTCTTATATAAACTTTAAATGCTTTCACCATTAAATCAATATTTCTGAAAAGAAGGAACTCTGGAAGCTTTGGATGCAATGTTCACACAATGAATGCTAGAGGACAGGTCACTACTAACAAAAACTCCTAAATCCTTGATAGAAGCTTCTGCATCAGCTAAATCTTTTAAGAAAATGTTATATATGTTTTTAGGGTTGCCATATCCCAAATACAAGGTTGCACATTTGTCATAACTTATTTGCACTTGCCATTTTTCGGTCCACCCACGCAATGAATCTAGGTCTGCTTGTAAGGATCTGAAATTACCTGAAAAATTAAATATTTCTAAATCATCAACCTACTTAAATTTCTATTAACAAAAGTTAAGTACATAGTTGGGCATTCGTGTAGCTGGTTCACATATGTATTAACATGGTCATATTATAAGGGCGTATGTGTGCGGTCGATAGCATCTGAAGAAACGAGAGAAAGTTGCTGGCAGTCGGATCCGAAACGTGGACCCCTTGCTCTAAAGTCCAGAACCATAACCAATCAACAAATGCTGGTTAATTTCGATAAAGATTGCAAAGGTATTCGTGATGTTTTGCTGGTTTACCAGTGGATTAGGCTTAGGCTTAGTATCATGGACTGACCAAAATGTTGGTGCCAGCTTTTAAAATAAGCCTGAGTAATGGGATGCGACGAGCGGAGCGAGCGGAGCGAGCGAAGCGTGCGACGAGCGGAGCGAGCGGAGCGAGCGAAGCGAGCGACGCGGTTGCATCCCGTTACTTAGGCTTATTTTAACGCTGGCACCAACATTTTGGTCAGTCACATGAATCTACTGGAAAAATCTTATGACTGCCTTATTTGTTTCGACTTGACTCAAATCAAACCAGTTAGGTGGCAGCTTTCACCGGATACTCCTTGCTGTACACGTACCTATAACGTGGCTATCTTAATAAATATGTGAACCAGCTACACCAATGCCCATAGTTGTACCTAGGACTTAATGATTTTGTACTGTGTATGCACGTGGTGTGCATGTAATGTACGCGTCTGGTCCTCGTGCGCCAAAAACGGCCCTTCATAAGAAGCATACTGTTGCGCAAAAATAACCGCGCCAAACCGGCTGCGCCAAAACGTACCATTCCGAATCAATATCTAGCTTGCTTATTTTAGAAAACCTCAAATTTTCACCAAAACCCCAAAAAAACTCAGAAATTCTCGAAACCCTCAACAAAAATTTCAAAAAGTGAAAACCTTAAAAAAGCCTCAAACGTAAAAAAACCTCAAACGTAAGAAAAACCTACCGATTGAAGTGACAGTAAAGACAAAAAAGAAAACATAACTTTATTCATGGCATGACTTAGTAATCCAGAAGTCATTATTTAATGCACTACATAAATAACCTAGACTGTTCCACTCCAAACAGCCCATTTTCGTTAAATTCTTATTACTATATTGGTTATTTCACTGCACAAATGACATGTTCAATTATGTCCTCGTCGCGGTTGGTTTGCTTAGAGCTATTCCTACCGCAAAAACATGAACCGTAGGATATTCTGCTACGGTAATGATTCCTTAAACGAAAATAGGATGTTTGGAATGGAACGGACTATATCACTCTGTTCCTCAGCATATTTTATGAAGTAACAGTTGCCTATAGGTCATTCCTTGTCAAGCTGTCCAATTTTTCAAAATCGTCCCACGCGACCATCACAGATTTCAATAAAATTTTGCGCGTATGTAGGTACCCTGCAGTCTCAAACGAGCGTCTGCAAAATTTTTCCTTTGACTCTCCGAAAGCTCATGCAGGTAGAGCCTTAAATATTAATCTTACTCTGTTTTGAATGCACGGAAAACCTTCGGAACCCGCCACTTTGAAATCACATTATAGCCGAACCGAACCAGACCTTTTTATCCGTCGAAAATTTGTAAGCGTACAACTTTTTGCGCTCTTTCAAACCATTTTTTAAAGCTATAGTCCGTTTCATTTAACCGAAAGCTTTTTCAGCAAATCTTTTCCGAGGCTACGTTATTTCTATTTTCCCTTACTTACCGTAGGTCATTTAGAGATCACTGCAGCTACATATGAAGGAAGGTTTTTTCAATAGAATTTCTTGCAACATGCGGATGGATCGATTCCTGCTGCAAGACTTTTATATATCGCACTTACAGTAGTAGTCACAGCACTGTTTAGATGCTTGAATTGTGACGGTTTAGTGCACTAAAAATGAAAGAATGGCGGCCGCTCGCCCCCACTCAACTTTTCTAACGAGTTACAGTTAATTGACTTGTCAGGCATACTGTAGCCTTCAAAAAAAATTTACTGACAAGCTCTTGAATAAATGAAACAGACTTAGTTTTCAAATGTTTGTTCTTCTGTTGTTATTGTTGTGTAAAAATGCCCAAAAAATTGACTCTTCAAAATTATTGCAAACTTTAGTCATTTACTACTAAACGAGAGAGCTTTCAACGCTTTTGCATAAGTTAAAAAGAGCATGTTCTGTTCTGACTAAATAGAAGATGACAGATTATTAGACACCCAAACTTTAAAAAAATTTTATTAATGCAAATTTTCCCATTTTTCACTTGCATTTTTCTCAAAATTCCTCCCTTCGTTTATTTTCTTTTTGATACCATTGGAAAGAATGACCTTTTTCCGACCTAAATCATTTTGAATTGGCATGGACACTGAAACCATTGCTTCTAAAAAACGGCCGCGAAGATTAGTGTACTCACCAGAAATGTATCGAATTGTTCAGAGTCACATTCTGAAAGACTCGACTCGAAGTTGAACAAGGTAAAAAGTGACCTCTTTCGATTTTAAGATATCATATAATTTTTGATGCTGAGTTTAATGATGCAATTTGTTTTTCTTGTAAGCGAATATTTGTTATGTAATGAGACTGTGCAAAGTATCAAAACATAACCTTTTTTGTCAAATTTTACAGGGTATAATATTTTTCAACATAACTCAGGATTACCGTAAACAAATTCAATACTTTTTCTTTTTTTAAAGATGAATAATTTTCACATTTTGTAGAATTAATTCAAACTTACAGTATTTACTGGTATGATTATAAACGTAAAACATTTACACTGTGTTGACCTAAGTTTTTTTCGATAATTTTTTATGTAGCGCACGTTTACACCTATCAAATGCTGGTCATTATTCATATTATAATATTTTATAGCTTATCAATAGAGGCTTTTATGTATATTAAAGAAAAAATAAATAAAATGACCACGTTTTTTGTGCAATAGATGTTTGAACGGAACATGGTATGCCAAAAATGGTCGAAATTTGACGAATTTGCCCCAGAATGTCACAGCGTCTTACAGTTAATGAATCTAGACAAAAAAAATTATATTAAAAAATTCCCTTTTGAAAGTAACAGACCTTTAACGAGAACTTGGTGTGCTGAAAAATTACAGGGACTTTTAAGAGAGAATTTTAAAAAATCCAGGACCACTAGAAATAACATGATGTACTGGGAAACGATTAATATAAGATTATTTCGACTTAAAGTATCAAGAGATGTTCTTATTATATTCTTTGATAAAATAGTTATGCCCACATTTTGAGGCACAAATGAGACATGGAGTAACTGCAAAATTATCAAATTAGATCTGATTTTTGGTTTACATTGCTCAAATTAAAAACTTCTCAGTTTATTATGCTTCCTTTCAACGTGTAATTCGCTAAAAATTATCACTAAAATGCCATATTTTAAGTAGTCAGATTTTGTATATTCCTCAGCACAACGGGGTCTTTTTAAGTATATCTAACATAAAAAGCGGTCCTTTGATCTTTTTAAATTTTTTTAAAAGTCCCTTATAATTTTTGATAACATATTACAATAAATCAGGCTTCAGACTATCAGTTTTCATAGAGCTACAAAATTTTGGTGCTTTGCACCACTTATGATTTCCGAACTGTTTGTCAATAAAAAGGCCGTAAATTCTGAAGTTCTAAAGACGGTAAAAATTTCAATTTTTCGGCGCTTCGAGCCGCTTTACGCTTTTTGTATTTTTGTTCGTCAGAAACCCATAAATCAGCAAGGCTACACAACTAAAGATCGAAAAACTCAGTTTACTATTATTCTAAAATGCAGAAGTATTCTTTAAAAGTTTTGTATCTGCCCCCCAACCAAAATCCTGTCTACGCCTCTGGTGCTCGCTCACATATCGTATTATCCATTCTACAATATAAAATTTTTCTGCGATCGACTCATACCATAATGCTGAACTACCGAAAAAAGTAACGATTGAAAAATAAAATTACTAGAATTATATTATTCTGAATTTGAGCTAATTTTGGTGGACGTGACAAAATGATTGTTGATGCAAACAAGAGAATTAAGAGTATTTAATGTGACGTACCACACATGGGCGTGGGGGTTGGGGGTATGCAACCCCCAGAAGTTGAAATACCCCCCCAGAAATCAAAATACCTCCCAAAATTCAAATTTTAAATTTTTTTGCTTTTCTAGCGATTTTTTGATGCCATTTGATAGTGCTCGATGAGAAACGTCGAAAAATTGTGTTTTTTCGCCATACGACCACTTCTAAGACCATTTTTTGACTCTTGAAAATTTTTTAACCCCTTCCCTCAGGATTTCGTTGCTGCCCACCTATGTGACGTACCTTCATGCTTTGTGTAAATGAATAAATATTTGAGACACTTACATATGTACATATTGTAGTTTCAGAATCTTATGGCCTTATTTAAATATACAATCGAACTCGGACAGAGCAAACCCTTAAAGATTAAAGCTAAAGGTGTGCTTTAAAACTCAAAAATCGAGACTGAAGATGTACCACTTCAGCAAACGCGGGCAGGAACTTCTTCGGATTTGGACTGACTTTGCCCCCCCTCCAAACGAAACACAATCAAGGCTACGGACATGTGTAGATAAGTGAATGCATATGTAGGGGTAGTAAGCGAATGTAGCTTTTGAAAATTTTTTGGCGTTTTAACTTCAAAAGACTGGAGCAGTGCACAAAAGTTGCGTTAACTTGCCCTCAAAAACTCGGAGACATGCATGTTAAGCGTTTTGTGATTTTTTTTCTAAATGTACTTATGTCTTGGTGGAAGCTGTTTTTTGAACACGTACATATGTAACTATTTGATGTCTTTAAATTTTTTTAAAAATTTTATCATGGGCCGAAAAAATTTCAAAAAACGTGTTAGTTTTAAGGCGAACCAGCATTTGGAGGACTCAACATAACCAGATAACATCTCGCAAAACCGATTAGACAGAAGTACTTAATCCTTTTTTGAAGGTATTATAGACTGAGATTTTCTTAACTTTTTTCGCGTTCACCTAGTTATTGTCATGTGCAGCATCATTCTGAAAATACCAAAGTAGGGGCACATTGACTAATATTTTCTTAAAATTTGTTCGTCTTTTTGTTTACATTTCCTTTTGGTTGTTGTTCGTTGTGTTTGAGAGACAGTCTAGCCGCCTAGTAGTGCCGCTAGGTTGCGGTTGCGGTGACAGTCAGAGGATTAAAGGCACGAAACTGTAGCAACCTAGTTCCTCTCTGATGACCTCCCCTGTTTATGTTTTTTACCTGTTTTTGGCGTATTTTTTCTGTACCTACAATTTCTGCCGATTTCTTCACGCTTCACCTGCACTTTCGCGCCTTCTAAAACATGTTCTCTTTCATTCTAATTTTTTAGGTACCTATATTTGTGTTAATTCTCGCGTCTTTTTGTTTCTTTCTTACTAATAGAAAATATGTAAATAAATAGAAAAAAGAAAATATCTCTATTTTCTTTTTTTATTTACTTATTTATTGTTATTATTTTCATTTTTTGCCCTCTAAATGTTCCTTATTTATTCTCTTTCTCGTGTTAATGACTTCCTATTATTTCAGTTTTTCCTACAAATTCTAACGATACACAATGTATATATGTATGTAATGTCCAATGCAAGAAACGTCGTTAAAAAATTTTTGGGTAAGAAGATGGCTTGAAAGCACACGTGGGCGTGGGGGGTTTGGGGGGTATGTACCCCCAGAAATCAAAATACTCCCCCCCAGAATTCAAATTTTGAAATTTTTTTTGCTTTTTTAGCGATTTTTTGATGCCATTGGATAGTGCTCGATGAGAAACGTCGAAAAATGGTGTTTTTTCGTCATACGACCACTTTTAAGACCATTTTTTGACCTTTAAAAATTTTTTCACCCCCTCCCCCAGAATTTCGGTGCTGCCCACCTATGCTTCAAAGTATTCAAACACCCAAAACTTGAGATTTTTTCAATGTAGGTACATTGGACATATAATGCAGCGACCTGTTTTTGAATGCTTTTCTTGCTAGTGCACTGGCAGACACAGTCCGCTGAATACGTTGTTTTTGAGCTAAAAATGTAAGACCATCGTTAGAGAAACGGTGGATGCTTATTTGCAGGGAATTCGGTTTTAATGCAGCTTTTGAAAATCATCAGCTTTGTCCGTCTTTCTTAACGCAAGGGCGATAGGCTCAAGCGAATTACTGAACGCTTGAGCAACAACAACAGCGACAGGTTTTTCGGAAGAACACAAATGATGCACACGAAGATATTTTGCATAAACACGTAAGAATGGCCCGATCGATTTCCTATAACATCAAAAGACTACCGAATCTGTTCAATTGGAGAGTGTATAAAGCATGCACTTTTATAAGCGGAATAGGGCTTAAAGCTCAGCGAGCAAACTTTTATCGGAATGTAGCCCTTTATCGATTAATTGGTCGGCTGTTAGTGAGTCGTGGTCTCTGTTCCGAAACCATAAACGTAGCGTTCCGTATATACAACGTTGCATAGTCAGCTCCAGGCTGCGTAGGCGCAGTGCAGTTATCGAATAGTAGTCCAACTAACCCGTCTACATTATATAACACCGACTCTTTATTCGCGCAACGCACTGTATTGATACAACAGCAAATCGTTGAGTGCGTCCTTGTTGATTCTGTCTTTAATCATCGTTCGTTGTTTCCTAGATATTCATCCTCAAGTCATTCCTTTAACGTATCATCTTGATTCTTGAGCCGCGTTCAGAACTATTACGACGATCATGTCCCTGGAAGAAACGAAATCGTTGGTAAGCAGATCAGATACTTTTGCGTAACCGTTCTTGTAAACTTTATGCAGAGGGAATGACCTAAGCGCTCCATCTTTAAACTGCTAAGAATTTAAACTAAACGATTAATTGCTTTATTTTGTTTAAAATTTTGCATCCCCATGAACGAATGTTTGTTTATGACGTTGTCGAACTCCAGTTACAGTCTGTTACACCTAACCTGCGAATTTCTCAAAATACTCTTTATGGACATTGTCCCGGGAGTTTACTGTAGGGATGAGATCAAAGTGATTGCAGAAAACTGTCGATTTACGGCAGCTGAAATTTGGAAACCGCAAGGTTATGTGAAAGAAATTAAAAATAATTAAGTAAAAAATTTGGGATGATAGTAGAAGCGTTAATTATAATTAATGTATTGCATTTTTTCAAATAAAGGGAAATTCGCATGATTCTGGACACCTATAGTCTGTTTCACACAAGTTCGGTCATAAATTTTAAAACTATCTCCGACAATAAGCTGACAAATAGCGATTATAGCTTTGATCTGATATATAATTATCGTAATCCTCGGCTTACTGTCGATGAAAATTCTTAATATTTATACACGAAGTTATGGTGAACAGACTGTAAAATGGTGATTTAGCCAAAGCCACCAGTTGACACCTTTTGACCTTTGAGAATTTTTATAGTCTGTGTCACACAAGTTTAGGCATAAATTTTAAACTATTTCCGACAACAAGCTGACTGATTGCGATTATAGCATTGATCTGATATATAATTATCGTAATCTGTCGGCATAGTGTCGTCAAAATTCTTAAAGTTTATGCCCAAACTTATGTGAAACAGACTGTAGACACAATTTTTAGACCGTCATCCCAAAGTTTAGGCGTTGCTCATGGTAGCTATGCTATGGCTACGTTATTTGTCGCAGGTTAGTTTCTTTTCATCAAGGATTTCGGTTCTTTTTTTGGTGAATCAAGCTTATTCGTTCATTCTCTTTTCGTTTAAGCATATACGATATTTCTCCTTCAATAATCGTTTACCCGGTTATTTTTCAGATGAGCCGGCATTAAGCTTATAAGATACATTCATAGTTTTTGATAGCTGTCTCAGCATAATCATTTTTTATCTTCTGATGATTCATACCAGAAGTGCTTATATAATTACCACACGCTTGCTAAAATACGATAAAACTTCAAACAGTAAATGTTATCTTGAGCGGCGTGTGATTCATTCTGCTGAAAATATGAGACATAATGACGCTGCATGACTCATTTTTGCGTATGAAAGATCCTGAGTCATAAATCGGAGTTTTAAAGTCTTGTTGCACAATGCCCTTAAGAAACTTGAAAAAATTGATAAAAAATACAATAAAATATTAAATAAAAAGTAAAAATATATGAATAACTACGAAAATTACATGCTGTGTAAATTGGGTTTAGATTTATAAATGTCATTGAGAAATTTTCATAGATTTTCTAACGTCAACGTTTTTTCGGAGCACAATGTGAGCTTATTTTGTCGTTTTTTAATGCGAATCACTATTGTTTTTGCTTAGATTTTTGTGCATAGTTGCCTCTTTGACAATGTGTCAGCGACTTGGAGACCTAATCCGATTCGGGAAATACGAAAATAATACCTTGTACTAGAATGATCGCACGTATTTTACCAATATCTGCTGAGTTAGGGCAAGATGCTGAGGTGGAGCTATAAATTATATTACAGAATTTTGGAGCTTGGGATCAGACAGGCACTGCTTGTGTGATTCTGAGTTTCCGTTCGTTTTATCTACGTCATTTCTGGGAACAACTATAGTCTGAATGTCAGATTTCTCAGCTAGCTTAATGAGTTTCTATGCTATTTGCTTTCAAAACGTCTAGAACTGAGTCGATCAAAATTAGTAAAAATTGGAAATCAATTTCGGTTTTTCACATGAAAATGATGAATTTTCATACTTTTTATCGTTAAAAACGGGTTAACGTGTTCAGAACGGGATACTAAATTTGACTCATTTTCGAACTGAGCGTAAATTACGAGCTTTAGCAACGTTTTTCGCCGATTACTACTCACACAATGTACATCAATGAGGCCAGATTTCTATTTTTGCGCATCAGCGAGAAAAGCAAATAAGGCCTTGCAAAAAGGCCCCAGTCAAAGTCGGTTATAGATTTTGTACAAAATTCTTAACTTACTATTGACTAAGACTACTCATCGCCCTAAAGTAATCACAGCATTCAATGACTTGAGTGAATCACCCGTAATGCGGGTTGAAAACGACACGAAAACTAGTTGGAAAATCCGAGCGGGATTTTTCGCCCTACGACGAGGCAATCGAAAATGTGAGAGCGTACACGCAAATTCCCTTTTCCTCCTTGAATTGAAATCAATTGAAATTCGATTCGACTTTAAAAAATTGCCAAAAATAGCAATTCGATTTAGGTAGATCGACAATTCACTGGGGTAATAATGAAAAGGTTTTAGGCTTCGATTTTTATAATGTTTCGAAAAGTAAATCTATATGGAGATTATTATCGGGAAGTTTTTGATATTGCACTCCGTTGGTCAAATATTAAATGACACCAAAGTTTTTAATTCGCTGGTAAGTTTGACAATCAGTCATTAAAAAAAACATTTTCGGAGTTCCAAACTTGTTACGTAGGAGCAATGATGACTCACACACGCATGATTAGTTTTTCGTACATGGGCCATTTATTCTCCGAAATCTTCCAAAAAACATGAATCATTATGTTTTGACCCATCGATCATATCTTAATATCTTCGTCATTTTTGTGCTCGAAATATTGACAAAGCGGCAAGCGAAAGAAGTTTTTCGATGTTCATTAGTTATTTACAACAACAATACGTAATTTTTGCATTATCTTATCGCTTTTCGTTTGCGATTTTTTCCCGTTCCATTAAATCGTTCCTAAAAACAATTGAATTCAAACATGGATGTGGAATCCATAAGGTCCTAAACAAAATTTGGAAGATCCCCAGAATAGAAGTTTTTGAATTTTATCGTTTTTTATTGTTTTTTGATACCATTAAATAGAACTTGATTAGAAACGTCGAAAAATGGTGTTTTCGACCATTTTTTAACCTTCGAACAATTTTTTGTACCAACTCAGAACCCCGACTTTGGGTCCTGATCATGTACGGTTGAATCTGTGTCTTAGCTTATTTTGCTTTTAAAAAAACTTCAGTTTACACTGGTGTAAAAAACGAAAAAAAGTGCGTCCTATGAATACTGATTTAATTAATCATTTTCGTGCGTCAATTATTTCACATGTTGCTTTTTTGTGTGTCAAAAATGATTCAGAATTAGCAAAATTTTGACTTTTATACTCATTTCGTACATTTTCTGACCAAACCTGTCTTATTAAAAATTTTCAAGTATGTTGATGCATTTATCGTGTGTAGACTGGCAGAAATGTATGTTATAAAAAAGCTCTATCGAATAAGCACGAAATAAGCGCATTAAAATTGAATACAATAAAATAATTCATTGTCCAGGGATAACCGTAAAAATAATCAATACTTATTTAATGGATAATTTTAAAATGACAAAGCAAATACAATCGTAAAGTAGCAATTTTTATGATCAAGTTTCCGCTTCGATACTATAGTCCATTTCATTTACCTTTTGAGGTTTGAACAAATTTAAAGTGCCTACAAAAGTGTTTTAAACTAACGCCTCTGTTATAATATTCTACAGTACGAGTATATCGAGTTGACGTCTGCCACTGGGTCTACGACGTTTTGGCGCCAGCAACTTATAAATTATTCTAATTAAATCAATTTTGAAGCAATTTTAAAATAAATTATATATTCAGTAAGCAGGTTCTACAAGCTACAAAATAGCGTATTGTTCTTTTCGATTCGATGAGTATTCATTTGTGTACGATTGAAAAACTAGAAAATCCAGTGTATTTTTAGATGCATTTAATTATCTCACCTAATTCGAAGATATTCCATAAGTAATTTATACCATCACGTAGAGAATTGAATGGGCTTTCAGAATATGTATTATACTTTATTCATGAATGAAATGTTAATAATTAATAATTAATAATATTACAAAGAGTGTGGCTCCAAAACGTCCTGCTTCATTTCCCACTGTAAAGTCGCATTACTGTATTATAATTTTAAACCACTTCTGTAGCCTGATTAGTGCGGATTAAATTCAATAGAAAACCGCAAAGTTATATGAAACAGACTATAGCTTTTTGTCAGCTTTACAATCTTGTCCAAAACAAATTGCTGCTTCCTTAACCTTCATTCACTGATTTAGACGTGTAAGCATCACATTGTACATTTTTCGTAGCTAACGATGATTTCTTACTCATTTTTTTGCACGAATTTTTCCGTTTATTCCCCCCACGAGTATCAGTGTAATCGCAATAGCTTTTTTGCTTAGTTTAATCGAGAATAATTCGTAATTCGCATCGAAAACTACAGACAGTAACCCTACATTTTTTCGGTTTTTTCGCGAAACCCATTTTTTGACAATCGTCGTCGCGTTCAATCCAGCCTAATTTGTTGTCGCTGCATATGATTCACTTTTTAGCTTCCCCAGTCAATGAACCATTCAGGCGCATTACTTAGTTACGATTTTTTACTGTACGAGTCCGGTTAGTCCGTAGGAATTGTGTTGCGCGTTTCGGGATCATTCCCATCGGTCTTTCAATGCTCTTGTTCTATTGGCTTCCTTTATCAGTCGGTATAATCGAACAAGAGGTTATGCCTTCAATTGAGAAGCAGACAGACGTCAAAAAAGTATTTCGGCTGTTTTACGAGCTACAAAACTAGCTAACACAAGCTGTTTTGGGGCAAAATTGCAACTAATGACATTTCTCTTTGCCCGGGACTTCGGTACTCGCGTATAGTGTAGGCTAATACAAAACCAGATGCTCAAATGCATTGATTCCTTCGGGCGAAAGATTGTGTATTAAGAGGTGGCGTAACCACAGCAACTGTAGAATGAATGAGCCCTGTATAAATGTACCTGCATGTCTGTATACTTATGCCCAGATGTGCTACTCCTTTGCAACATTTTGAATTTTTGCTTATGTTCTGGGGGAAATCGATCAGCTACATAACAAAGATGCTACGTTGAAGTGGGAAGTTCAGCCAACATCTCTTTAATGTACTGATGTAGTATTAAAGTCTACAAGCATTAAATTAAAATTAGCCGAAAAAAGGAAGGTTAAATATGCGATTTTATTGGAAATAGTAGTTAAAAATGCACTATTGCAAGCAAATATTAAAAATTACATGTAGAATACGATTGATAACATGAAAGTAAATAGAAAAGGTAGTTAGGAAACAAATTATTAGAAAAAAATATGAAAAATACAAAATATATAAGCCGTTGGGAATAATTTCACCTTATTTCGCGATCATTTCTGGAGCATGATTTTTTGTATTCCTACATTTTTCCGCCTGACAGAGGTGCTTTGGGCATAAAAAAATAAAGCATTGTACCAAATTTAGTAAGTATCTACTCTGGCTATATAATTAGCGTTGGCAAAAGTCCGCAAAAAAGGACTTTCCGGACTATAGTCCAGGTTTAAGTCCGGACTCCGGACTGCTTCGGATCAGGACTATAGTCCGGACCATAGTCCCTAAAATAAAAGACCAAGTCTCGGACTAAGTCCTTTATAAAAAACAGTATCATTTATGCAGAGAAAACATACCCAGACACTAGACTGGCTTTTCGTTAAAAAATTAGAGAACAATGCTGGTACCTACTACATGGTGGTATTCACTTTCTAGTGCTTTCCTGTTCAGATCTGATTCAATAGTCAATGAAAAGAACTTTACAATCAATGAATACATACATGCATTGTATATATTATAGGTGCTACTATAAATACATTTTGTAACTAACTTTCCCCAGATTCAAGTAAAAAATAGCAAATATTACTCGCGAAAAAAGGTCAAGTTAAACTTCAAAAAATTTCCATTTCAATACTCTCAACGCTTAAACTGTGACGATTTTTATCTATGTAAAATCACACTTGCACAACTAAACACGCGTTCACATTGTGCCGAGCCGACGTTGCGGGAATGGCCAAAATCGTGGATGCAAGTCTTGGACTGAATGTTTCGTATGAATCCAACAAGATTTAGTCTTGAACCCAAAATATGAAATTTTTTTTGAATTCAACAAAATTTAGTCTTGAAACCAAAATATGAAACTGTTTATGTTTATACAGCCAATTATGTTCTGAAGTTCTTACAAAAAAATGACAGTGGACATTGGGGACAATACTTTTATTAAAAAACAATGATAACCGTAAACTTAACTATAGCTGTTGTTGAGTTGACAACTAATTAGCTGTTGTATGGTTGACAACCAAAAATAGCCATGTAAATTACCGCCTACCACTAAAAACAAATAAAACATATCTCTTTGAGCACAGTTTGAAATTCAGACAATAAAAGAAAAACTAACGTGAACATAGGCATTAAACGCAAACAACACTCCCCAAAGAGAGGGAAGACTTGCAAAACGCACGTCAAACGTCGGATAGCACAACGTGGAAGAAGTTGGAACTTTTGTCCGGTAGGTCGGACTAAGCGGACTTAGTCCGCCAAAAAGGACTAGTCCTTTTCCGGACTAACGGGCTAAAAAAGACTAGGACTATAGTCCAAAGACTAAAGGACTTAGTCCGGACTATAGTCCTTGCTAGTTCTTAGTCGGACTTTTGCCAACGCTATAACATATAATGCCAAAATTGAGTTGAAAAGGTGAACCCGTCTAAATTTTCCTGCATAATAAATTTTTTGCGTTGTTTACTGTCAATGAATCAGTAGCTGGCTAAAGATATTTTAGTGAAGATAAACACTGGCCTGGCATAGTATAGGCACTGAAATTCGTCATGCGCCAATTGTCCTAAAAAGTAGGGTAGGATATCTGAACAGAGGGCAGCCGATTTTCCTATAATTTTCTCATGAAAAAGCATTGATTAAAAGGTTGCCACCTGCAAATAAAGTGGACTTATTATTTTGAGGCCCTGCCTTACTTGTCCCGCTTGGAGGGTGCCGGTCTGGAGCCCGGTCAAACGGTCATCATCAAAGGCGTCGACGCTGGTGACCATTTCAACGTCAGCCTGTTGACCGGTGCTAACTTCGAGTCGAGCGACATACCGTTTCACATTTCGATGCGCCTTAAGGACAAAGTGGCCATCTTGAACGACAAGCGCCAGGGTAAATGGGGCAAGGAGGAGAAGAAGAAAGAGCCTTTCAAGGAGAACGAACCCATCGACTTGCGCATTAGGGCGCACGACAACAAGTTTCAGGTGATAGGAAAATCAAAATGAAAAAATTTAAAAATATTAAAAAATTCAAACATCAAATCAGTCGCTTACATAAATGAATTAATATGATAAGGGTCAGTGGATTGGGTACGTATCTCCGTTGAAAGTGATTGAGCTACCATCTCTTCGAATTAAATTTTCTTCAACCTCCCCACCTCCGTTTGTTCTGGCAAAAACTTGCTTTTTGATCATTTTTTACGCTTTTTGCCCTTTTTGACCGAAACTAGGTTATTTACATTTCCATGCTCGGAAAATTTTGTCCCCTCCCACACCCGAAATTTTGAACCATTACATGGATGGCAATACACATTGCGTAACAAGGATGCTTCATGAAGTCATGCCCAGACGTTTTCTTGGGGGGTTAGACTCCCCCAGAATGGCAACTGACCCGGGCACGTAGCTGGCCGTCCTGTTTTAAAGGGGACCAACACCAATTTTTGGGGGAACTTAGATCAAAAAGGCCAAAAATAGCACAAAATAACAATTAGAAAGTCCCATTTTTCTGAATTTTGTGAGGGTCCGAACCCCCTATCCCCCAGAGATACTGTGCCTGAACTGACCTCCCGCAAAATGGCTGCGACTCCCCAGAATTGTCAATTTTTTGTGAAAGTTGTAAAAATTGTGCCTTTTTAGGTGTTTTTAGCGCATTTATGGCTCAAAATTTTCAAATTTTCGGCGCTTCGCGCCATATGCACATCTTTTAAACTATATTTTGTCCAATTTACCATTTTTTAAAAATTTTTTGAGATTTCTTTCACGTTTTTATGTTCTAGAAAGAGCGGGCATTGTCAGAAACGTCAGAAAACAGTGTTTTGACGTGTACCCATCGTTTTTAGCCCAGAAAGGGAATTTTTAAAAAATTTTTGGGCCTTACTCTCCCAGAATTCCCATGCTTTTACATGTATGGTCATGCCTGGTCAATATTTTAAACTTAGACCAGTCTGAAAGGTCAGCCGTGATAAAAATTAGAGTTTTATATTTTTCTGAGCTGAAATTGTCTTAACAAATGACATGAGCATCAAAGCAGCACGTGAACTACACTGACTAGTTGTACATATATGACAGGTACTTTCATACAAAAAACGCACTTTTTAGCCGTTTTTACCGCGATATTATTTTGTTCTGGATAACTCTTACTTTCTACTGAGCAGTCTAGCCAAACTGTTCCCATTTAAACGTGTCATGTCTTTGCCTCGCATGGGCGTGAGGGGAGGGGTTGGGAGGGTTTGTATCTCCTCAGAATCCAGTAGACCCCCAAAAATCGACAGACCCCCAGAATTGATTTTTTGGTATGTTTTTTGGGGAGTTTTACCAGTTTTACATCACCGAACCTCCCCCCCCGCTCCGAAATTCGGTCGCTGCCCATGTATGGTCTTTACTATATATGCACAGTGTGTGTGACCTGTCTGATGGTCATCACCAGACATGCACATGGGGGAAGGGGTTTAGGGGGGTCTAGACCATACGTGGGCAGCAAGAAAATTCTGGGGGGTGCCAGAGATTTTTCAGAGGTCAAAAAATGGCCTTAAAACTGGTGGTATGGCGAAAAAACACCATTTTTCGACGTTTCTCATTGAGCACTATTTATTGGCATCAAAAAATTGTGAAAAAACGAGAAAAATTTTAAAAATTGAATTCTGGGGGGGGGTATTTTGGTTTCTCGGGGGGGGGGAATAGCATACCCCAACCTCCCACGCCCAGGTGTGATCTAGACCCCTAAAATGGGAAAATTAAAAATTTTGTGGGGAGAATGAGGTAAAATGAAGGCCAAAAACGGATCAAAATTGAAAATTTTCTTCAAAAGTGCTTCAAATTGACCAGAAACTTTGTAATAACGTAGGTTTAACCTATTTTAACGCTTATACCAGTTTTTAGGGTCATTTTAACTCAAAAAAGGTCAATTTTAGACCCCTCAGACCGGCTGAGCCCTTCCCCCAGATCCACCATGCTGTGCATCTATGGTCATAACAGGGAGCTTTTTGGTTTAAAATGGGCCTAAAAATTGCCGTAAACGGTAAAATAGTATCTCAAGTACTTTTGCAAGAAAGCTGAGATTTTTTGTTTGTGACTTCAATTTTTCCTTATTTTACGCATAAAAATTTTCCAATAAAAAATTTGACGACTAAATTCCAACACAAAAGGGCTTTTGAAATGAAGTAAGTAAATTTGTGTAAATATCTATCTTAGCCTCGTCCATGCATTACCTATATTAGGTATTAATTCTGTGTTCGGATCGGCTTATCGGTGCCAATCACGACAATTAATTATTTTAACGTAATTAACGGAACGTTTTTTAATTTCAGGTTTACGCTAACCAGAAACTGATCGGTGATTTCGAATATAGACAACCATTAAACAGCATCAATCATTTGTACATCGATGGCACGCTTGACTTGAACACCGTTACTTGGGGTGGAAAATACTATGTAAGCGAGTGTAATAACGATGACCGAATTTTTGTTGTTGATGTTTTTGCTTTTTTGTAACTAGTTGCCTAGTTTTGTTAAACAAATATGATTATTAGATGACATGAGAGAACCTGTTCTTTGATGAGATTACTGTAGAAATCAAATTAGCCAATCGGCGTCACCTTTCCGTATCAAGGACGGTTAGTGGAGCGTTTGGCCCAAAATTTGGGAGTAATTTTAGGATTTCAATTTTAGGTCTTAGCCTTTGTTTAGCTAGCAAAGCAAATACTTTTGGCTCGTATAAAGATTTTTGGAGCGAGAAATGGCGATTTTAGCACAATTTATTTCGTATTTTGCCTGAAAAATTTATTAATCCGCAGCCTTCAATCCCTTGGTAGTATTGCGCTTTACCTTAAGCGTGTTAATCAAATAATGAAGCAATAATTCGTGTATCCCATACGTGGGCAGCAAAAAAATTCTGGGGGTGCAAGATTTTTCAATGGTCAAAAAATGGACTTAAAAATGGTGGTATGGCGTAAAAGCACCATTTTTCGACGTTTCTCATCAAGCACTATCCATTGGCATCAAAAAATTGCTAAAAAACGAAAAAAAATTTCAAAAATTGAATTCTGAAGGGGTATTTTGATTTCTGGGGGGGATATTTTGGTATCTCGGGGGGGGGGGTGCATACCCCCCAAACCCCCACCACGCCCAGGTGTGGTGTATCCTTAACGATTGTTCAGCCTCAATTTTTCAAGGTTTTAAGGATCTTCGCGAATAAAGGAGGTTCGATATTCAACACAAGATTCCCAAAAATGTCGACGAAATTCTGACCAAAAATATTTTTCGCTAAAATTAGGTGCTGGAAAAAATGGCAACAAAAAAATCATTTTGCGAATTTTTCAGGAATACTGAATCCGCAACTGTTTCGCGCCTAATCCCTGTTTTGGTTTGTTCTCCGAATTTTATCATAAATTTTTAAATGCTAAAATACGAGCGAAGATTGAAGAGAAGACCTTGTTTTTGTAATAAAAAACGAAAATACCCACGATTGTAATCAGTTGTGTAAAAATAATAAGAGGCCGAGTCGACAGAAAACGATTAATTGTGAAATTTGGTAGGGAGTAAGGCAGGACTGATCCAAATAAACGCAATGCTTGTTTTTTTCTAATTTTCTGGTCACTTTTAGTAACAGAATACTTAACTATCGAGGATGCATATGGTCAGGGCTGACAATGGGGTTAAAATCCAAGACATCTGGTCAGGGTATAAGTGAAATTCAGGATTTTTGTTATAGTAAGCTGATTTTCTAAATTTGTCAAAAGTACCTGAAAGCAGCCTTTTTCGGAAAAATCGATCTACATTGTCGGGTTTCATGAGCCTTTGGAGAGGGCAGTAATACCCCTCTCTTCCCTCCCTACGTACATGCTTGTTAATTTTTTTATTAATAATTACTTTTATTAATATTTACTATTACTTTAGTTATTTTAATCGGTTATTTTCTAGTTTGCACCTTTATCTTCTTAAATCATGTTGCATGAAGACTAATTACCATATATGTAAAGAATGGAAATTATGGATGGGATAAGCACCGAAAGTTTTTAAACAGCATCTTATTTGGGCTTGAAAACCACGTGTACACGTCTGGAACACTATTTTTACGTTTCAGACGGTGTTCGTTCTTTCTAGATTATAAAAACGTGAGAATTTTCAAAAATTGTCATTATTTCAGTAAATTGAAATAAACGTAGCCAAAAAACGAGTATATGGCGGGCGCGAAGCGCTGAAATTTGACAAATTTTGGAGCTAAACATGCTTGAAATAACACACTTTCTATGATTTTTTCGGAAAACCGACAATTCTGAGGAGTCGGCCATTTTGAAGGTAGTCAGCAGGTCAACAGCATAGGTGGGCGGCACCGAAGTTCTGGGGGTGCAAGATTTTTTCAAACGTCAAAATATGGCCTTAAAAATGGTGGTATGGCGAAAAAACACAATTTTTCACCGTTTCTCATCGAGCACTATCCATTGGCATCACAAAATTGCGAAAAAAAGACAAAAAAATTTCAAAATTTGAATTCTGGGGGGATATTTTGGTTTCTGAGGGGGTATTTTGGTTTCTGGGGGGTGCATACCCCCAAACCACTCCCACACGCCCGGGTATGGTCAACACCATACGTGGGCAGCAAGAAAATTCTGGGGGGTCGAAGATTTTTTGAAGGTCAAAAAATGGCCTAAAAACGAAAAAAAATTTCAAAAATTGAATTCGGGGGGGGGGGGTATTTTGATTTCTGGGGGGTATTTTGGTTTCTGGGGGTCCAGACCCCCAGACCCCCACGCCCATGTGTGGTCAACACTCATTCTGGGGCTCAACTCCGCCTACCAAGAACGTGTATGCTTATTGCTCTTTTTATCTGATTTTTTTCAAAGCCCGTCCCTTATCAAGCGGGCATTGATCACGGTTTTACGACGGGCAAACGATTGCATGTGTCGGGCTTACCGGAGAAAAAAGCCGAAATGTTCTCTATCAATTTGGTCAACGCAGCTGGCGAAATCGCTCTTCACTTCAACCCGAGATTTGGCAAAAAAGTACTTGAACTTATCATTTATTCATATTTTTGAGTTTAAAATCTTGAAATTTTTTTAAAAATTAATTTTTTTCTATCGCTTGCCTTTGTATTTAATCATTGTACTTTACAGAGAAAAATAATACATATAATGAATAATTCGGCGCCAAGGGCCGAAAAAATGACATATTCTGCATGTCAAGCTAAATAAGAGCGGTTTTGAGCGGGCTAGAAGACAAAAAACATATATAATCAATAAATACGGTTCATGTTTCCCGTGTCATAGTCATAGGTGAGCGGCCCCAAAATTCTGGGGGTGTGTTCAAGATTTAATCAAAAGTCAAAAAATGGCCTTAAAACTGATGGTATGGCGAAAAAATACCATTTTTCAACGTTTTTCATCGAGCAATATCTATTGACATCAAAAAAATTGCAAAAAAAAAAACAAAAAAATTCAAAAATTGAATTCTGGGGGTATTTTGGTTTGTGGGGGGTCCATACACCCCCAAACCCCCCAAGCCCAGGTATGGTCATAACTCAAATTTGAGCAGTTTTGAGTGAGCTAGAAGGCGAAAACTATAGCTGGTCAATGGTACCGGCGCACAGCGCCAAAAAATATGTCCAACTCAAATTTGAGCGATTTCTAGCGGTTTAGAAGACAAAATTTTGCATAAACAATAAATGTGGCGCGAAGCGCCCGGAATATTTTGAGTTTACTAGCTCAAAAGTACGCTAAAAACCTGTTTTGGCGGTGTTTTAAACGCACTTCACCAACTGTTTCATTTTCCGTCTTGGGGGAACCTTGGGTAAAAATTTGTTCCTTATTTCAAGGGAGGGCGGCCCCCGCCCCCTTTAATACGAGTCTGGATCCGTGGATTGTGCATTAAGTGCTCTAATGATTTCAACAATTTCGCGTTATTTCTTAGTCGAATAAGCGAATAACTATAATTTGCAGATTTGCTAGAACAAACTACAAAACTATTTTTTTACATTGAAACTTAAACTTCGGTCAAATGGAAGCCGGTGATTCGGTATCTTATGCTTACGCATAGGATAGACCTGTGAAAAATAGGATATAAGTGTGATATAGGCTTTACAGTGATTTAGTTTCAATGCGACGTATTACGCTTTCTGTGCAATTTAGCTGTCGGAACGACGAGTTTTATTAGCTTTCTTGTTAATTTAAAATTCTATGGTATGATCAGCACGCGTGAGTAGTGGCCAAAATCCGGAAGGGAGGGCCCGGTGGGGCGAAATTGCCAATAAAATAACGCCAAAATTTGATTCTGAGGAGAATATCGATTTTCTGGAGTGTCCGCCAGATTTTCGGTGGGGTTCTTTTCAGACCCTCCACACCTATGTGTGATCTGGACTGAACAGTGGACCCCTCTTTCCAGGATTCGGTGACCCCAAAGCGATGGATCACTAGGATTCAATTTTTGATTTTTCGCAATTTTTCTTAAACTGACTCCCAGAATTCAATTGCTGTCGATTTATGCTTATGAGTAACTTTTTGCCCGTTTTCAATGTTGCTCAAAAGTGCTTGCAATTGACCTTAACCTGGTGAATAACGTAGATCTGAGGCTACGTTAGCATTTATACCACTTTTTGATATTTCGTTAAGACATTCCACCAACTGACCCCTTAGATCGGCCATGCTGTGCACCTACGTATCCCCGAATAGACATCCCGCAGACTCCCAAAATTCGTTCTTTGAGCATTCTCTCCTTTTCCCGATTTGTATGCCAGTGAATTGAGCTTGATGAGAAATGTTGAAAAATTGTGTTTTTCCTCCAAGTCACCATTTTTAAGACATTTTTTTGACCTTTGAAAATTGCAACCCCCAGAATTTCGGTGCTGCCCACCTATGGTCGAACGAACCTTCAACCAGACTCGCCAGAATTTCGGCTCCAAAGTGATTATTTCATTCACATAGGTTGTTGCGAGTAATGGATAAGCTACTTATTTTTATTGTTTACCAATTTTTCCTGGCCTACGGTCTGATTTTTTAGTAGCTTAGGAGGATAAATTTTGACAATTTGTTTCAGATCGTTATTCGCAATTCTCAGTTGGGCGGAGCGTGGGGAAACGAAGAGCAGGAAGGAAAATTTCCGTTCGGGGCTGAGACTATATTCGACGTGGATATTGTGAATGAGCCACACGCTTTTCAAGTGATTATCTCTTTAATCTTTTCTTAATTAATGCTCTTTTGTGCTCATTTATTTCCTCCGATTCATAAATTAAAGTTAAACTATAAATCAATTTAAAATGTCGGTCTGTCAGTAAATAAAAATCGAGTAAGGGGTAAAATGGAGTGTCAAAGGATATGCGAAGAGAATGAATGAGAACAAACGATTAAAATAAATGTGAAATATTTCTGTCTTTGATCCTTTAAGCCGGTTCAACAAGTAGCTCGGGAACCGAATCTTTTGCCCTTATCATTGTAACACCAATTCATAAACAACGTGTGAGACTTTTTGAAAAATTAAATTTTAATTTTCTTTTAATTAGAGCTTTACTGGGGCCGCTTTTTTACCGGAGCCGGGGCCTAGGCCTGGCCTGGGTCTAGAAACATACTGTATAATGCGGTCATATGAGTTCCCATGCTGGCATTTGTTGCGATAAATATGTGCATGACATGTATCATATTATTATTGATAAAAAATAATAATAATAATAATTATTATTTTATATTATTATAAAAATAATTATATTATCAAAGTAAGATCATATTCAGTTGGAAAATGTTCTCTTTTTGAAGGAGAATCATACTTGCGAATTGTTTATGATTGCACGTTAGTTTTTCCAATTAGTTTTCAGTTTTTAATCAAACAAGTTAATGCCCCTGAAATAAAACTCAGGTGAGAATTTCTTGAGGCATTGCATGAAAACATTGAATACGATCCTGTGCAGCGGGATATGTAGTGAACTGATCCTGCTGCATCTACGATAACTGCAAGCAGACATGCAAATTGGATTGTGCGGAAAGCGGGAATATCCTGGGGTATATATGGTAAGATTAAGGTCAGAAACGGATTAAAGTCGAGGCTTTCTCGCGAAAATGATTGAAATCGATCATGAGAATGATTGTAATTATTACTCTAAAGCATTCTATCAATTTTTAAATTTAGTTTAGCTGAAAAGTATAAACCCCAGATTAGATTGACCCTGAATGTGAAGCGAATGCAAGTGATCAAAAAACTATTCAGTAAAGGATTCCAAAATGATATACAAAAAATTTATCATTTGGCCTATCTGTATGACTTATTTCTCAATATCGAGTCATCCAGACATTTTAAAATCCTGGTCCTCGCATTTAACTTTGCGGCTTGCCAAAGGAAACTAATGCAGAAAATAATAAATCGGCGCAAAGCGCCGAAAACTTCTGGCATATTATCGTTTTTTAGTCAACTCCGGCGCGAAGCGCCCGAAAATTTTTGAATTTATTAGCTTAAAGTTTGGCTTCATTGATTGAACTAGGTATCGATTTCATTAGTTTTATTGTCTCAATTGAAGCCCTCAGTTCGTTAACACCTACATATAACGAAATAAAAGTGTGACTGATCGAACTACCTCACTTTCCGCTCATTACCTGAGTGTTGAGCTTACTTATCTCAGTCAATCAATGCAACAATTTGCATCTGACAACAATATTAAAATTCTCAGGCCCCGATTCCGGGGCCAGCTCGGCCCGGAACAGCTCTAACTTTAATTATAATTACCTCTATTTTAATATGCAACAAATATTCCCGAATGATTTGTTTAAAAATGGGGGAATAAGCATTTCTATTTACATCTTTGAATTGATATTCGTTTTGTTCAAAAAATTTTGTGAAAACAACGTTAGTTGCTGGATAATGAAGCGTTCTTCTTGAAACTTTGGTGGAATACTTTTCACAGTGAAAGAATGTTTTGATTTTTCCCGTCGAAGCGAAAAATAGAAATAAGGTCAATTTCGTTTTTTGACCTTAATATTAATGTCAGTGGATTTTAAACCGCATTTTTAGCTTTAGCACAAAATTCTCAACCAGAATATGTAAAGAATACAAAAATGTGTGAAGAATGTTATGCTGAAAAATACGTTTTAAAAATTAACGATATTTAAATAACGTTAACGTTTAACAACGCTACTGAGTACCTACCATGTCTGAGCAAGAAAGTTTATGAAATTTTGGCTGGAGAATGGTCAGAGATAAGTGAAAGTGCGGCTCTATTCCTTATATTCGTGCATTAGCAAAGAATAACAGTTCTAGAACTTCCGCCGAAAATTTTTTGAACGAAATAATAAGATGAAATCAATAATAAAAAATAATAAGTACTTTATTTCTTCAAAAACTCTTGCGATCTTTGCCCTTAAAAATCTATTTCTGCTGCAAAAATATAGGTTTCGGGCCGTTCCGTGTAGTAAAAAATTCTGATAATGAATAATTACCATGCGTAACAGATATCGGCAAATTTGAAAAACTGTAAAAATTTAACTGGAGAATCGGAAATAAATATTTCTGAGAAATCACGACAGGCCATGGCCCTAAATTACTGGAAAAATTGTATGTCGATTATCTTTTCAACTGTATTGGGCCAATAAGCAAACATTTGACGGCTTAATTTGGGATGAGCATGAGAGTTGGCGCTTGAGGAAAATTTAATTCTAAGACGTCTTCTGGATTCGGGTGTTGGTACGGTCTCTTAGATTTTGGGGGGTTAGCCAGACCCCTACGTTCATTTGTAATATCCCTAAACTTCGCTTATTACATGCCCATAGTGAGTTAGCTAACCTCTCATCGTCCCTTAAATCCGTCGTAAACTACTTTTATTACTTTTTTATTTATTTATTCATTTACCCTTCTTATTTATTTATACCAGTGTTTCCCAATTTTCCTATCGTACTTTTTATTTATCTATAGTCTATTTTTTAACATGGTGCATGGAATCGCGCGATAAGCAAATGTGTTATTACTGTAGTACCTGACTTCTCCGTTGCTCGACGGAGTACGGAGTGACCCGAGTTGTCTGTCGAGCAGTGAAAAAATTGCAATTACAGTAATAAGCACTTCACTTTTGATTATCGATTATTTTCATGCACTAGGTTAAAAAACCACCATACTTTGCTCTACTTTTTTACTACCACTATCCTATCCTGGTCTTATCGATTCAATGCTATGTCAACGGCAATCATTTTTGCGCCTACGCCCATCGCACCGACCCGAACAGCATAAAGGGGCTAAAAATCGACGGCGACATCGAACTGCAAGGCGTCCACGTGAAATGAGCTTTTCCCGCTTGAAAGAAAAAATTCCTTACTTTCTAAATTCTTCTCTTAATCTTCTAAATCAATCGACGGGCTTCTGCATCATTTTGCCGTAATAGTTCGTTTCCTTCGCACGCATTATCCGGTTCTTGCGAATGAAATTGCTTTTATCGACGCGTTTATTATGATTCGCCGTTTAAACCGCACTACCGTGCTAATAGTTTAAACTGTATAGTGGAAGTTTAAATATGTTTATGGGCTACACTAATTATCGCCATTGTAGAGCTACTCGCTTAAGCGTCCGATCCGCATTTATCGGTGAACCGCTTTTTTAATCGTTCATCCTCCATTTTGAACAATGCCGGCTAAATCTGTTTATTAGTTAGTATAGAGGTTTTATTTTCTGCTGTTCCGTTCCATATCTTTTGATTTTGTGCAGTTAAGTGTGCCTATTCGAATAAAAAGCCAAGTAAGACATGTTTTAGCAATTGGCAGACACAATGCATCGCCACTTACGATGGCTATTGTGATCATATATATATGCATAACGGCTCGAAATTTTTGATGGGAATATCTTGGGCGACAGCAATTCGCTCCGTCTAAATCCCCCTCATAATATAGATTTGGTCTTCCTGGTTTAAAAAAAGCACTTGTACAATGTCCAGCTTGAAATTGGTTGTCCTAGTCACACAAAAGCATGGGGGTCTCTTGACCATACCTGGGCGGGGGGGTATGCACACCATAGGTGGGCGGCACCAAAGTTCTGGGGGGGTGCAAGATTTTGTCAAAGGTCAAAAAAATGGCCTTAAAAGTGGTGGTATGGCGAAAAAACACCATTTTTCAACATTTATCATCGAGCACTGTCCATTAGCATCAAAAAATTGCGAAAAAACGAAAAAATTTTCAAAATTTGAAATCTGGTGGGGGGGGGTATTTTGGTTTCTCAGGAGGTTGCATACCCCAAGCCCCACGCCCAAGTATGATGCACACCCCCAGAAACCAGAATAACCCTCCCCAGAATTCAATTTTTGAAAATTTTTTGATGCCAATTGATATAGTGCTCGATGAGAAACGTTGAAAATGGTGATTTTTTCGCCGTACCACCATTTTTAGGACCATTTTTTGACCTTTGAAAAAATCTTGCACCATCTTCCCCCAGAACTTTAGAGCCGCCCACCTATGATGTACACCATGGGAATTCTAGAAAGGTCAGGCCCAAAAATTTTTGAAAAGTGCCTTTTCGGGGCTAAAAACGATGGATACACGTCAAAGTCACTGTTTTTCAATTAATGCTAGCTCTTTTTAGAACATAAAAAGTTAACGAAATCTGGAAAACATTTGAAAAACTTCAGTAAATTGAACAAAATGTAGTCAAAAAGGGGCAAATGGCGCGAAGCGCCGCAAAATTCGAGATTTTTGAGCCACAAATGAACTAAAAACGCCTGAAAAGGCTCACTTTTTACAATTCTAACCAACTTTTAAAAAAGTGACAATTGGGGGGATCGCAGACATTTGGCAGAGGGTCATTTGCCATTCCTGAAGGGGGTCAACCCCCCAGAACACGTCTGTGTTCGGGCAGAAATAGTGAAAATTTTGATAAAATATAACCGACTAGTACCGTCTCATGCAATCTACTGAATATTTGTGAAAGTAAGTTTGTATATCCGGGGTTAACTCCGGCCCCATAGCACTTGGTGGGCTGACGTTTTGGCCCGAGCTCGACATACCGGCTGGGGTTGTACATAGTAGCGACATCTAAATTTCACCAACCTCACCCATGCACCCTACACAGGGATGAAGCGGGAGGCGTCCCTATGCTTAAGCATGGCCGATTTCGGGACATGACCGATTTTTTTGCCAAATTTCGAAAATCGGAATAAATTCAGTTTACACTATTTTCGGGTTAGGTACTTTTGCCGTTGCGTGCGTTATAACTAGAGACCGGATTTTTACGTGGAGAAAAAAGTCAATTTACGTGGAAAAATACGTGGGAAATTATGTCAATTTACGTGGAAAATTACGTGGAAAAAATGCATCATATTCAATTTTTATTTCAACTTTATAACTGAAAAGCAACAATTTCAATCAATTAGACATTTGTTGAACGCAGTAATACTCAACATCTCAATATTTTCAAACGTCAAGTTGTGACGGCGGTCGGTCAACATTGATTTGTATTGCGAAAACGAACGTTCAACATCCACGGAGACTAGGGGAGCAAACATGGTTTCTAAGCGAAACTGTGGGTTATCATTGGTAGCGAATTTCACAACGTCCGGATTTTTCTGGAGGCTGGCGTCAAACTTATCTTTAGCAAAACCAGTCAAAATTGAGCCTGTTTCTTTGAAAATGCGCCATTGTTCATCTTTTGTTAGGGTGCTCGATTCTAGCTTTTCGATAGCTTGAACCAAGAACTTGTAAACGGTGCAATTGAAAAGTTCATCCTTTACAATTTCGTCGTTGACCAGACGCTTGCTGATTTCGCAAGCTTTACTGTCGTCCGGAAGTTCATCCAAAAACGATTTGATTTTGTCGTAGTTTTCGCACAAAAACGCTGCACAGCTTATCCAACTGCCCCATCGAGTAACCACAGCATCAGGTGGCAATGCTAGTCCTCCTGTGGTTTCTTTGTAAAGTTGAATGCGTGCCGGGGCTTTCAAAAGAACTTTTCGCATCGAGCCAATAAATTCGTTTGCGTTACTATATTCGTTGCGGACCGATTCGCACACGCGGTGCAACGAATGAGCCAAACAAGTAACATGGTGTAAATTTGGAAATAACGCCTTCAGATTTGTCACAGCAAGCACCATGTAAGCAGCTTGATCGCTCACAACTGAGATAACTTTGTCGTACTGTATGCCGCCAGGCCACAAAACCCCGCAGGCGTCGATCACAGAACGCATCACAGTAGAGTTGTTGGCTTTTTCCAGATTGTACATCTTCAACAACATCGGCTTGATTAATTTTCCATTGAGAGGCATAACCAGAACATTGAAGACAAATCTTTGAAGCGCATCTGTTGTTTCATCCACGATGAAACAAACGTTACTATCGCCAACAGCCAATCGAATTTTTTCGATGATTTCATCAAACACAGGTTTAATGTAATTTTTGCGTAAAGTACTTTCGTCTGGGATCTTCCTTTCGGTGTATTTGGCCAAAAAATTGCGTAACGGCTCACTATTAACTTTGAACAATGGTATACCGGATTGAATAAAGGCACGCGTCAAATCAGATTCAAACTTTTTATTTTTGGCGAGTTGTTCATCTGCTTTCTGAAAACTAGATGCCAGGAACGTTTGCTGCGACGATTTCGATTTACGTTTGGCCGCCAATTCTCGATGCTTCAGTGTTTTTAGGTGTTGTTCGATCGCTTGATTCTGATGATTCAGGTCAACTTTTAGCACCGTATCGCAAACATCACACTTGATAATAGATCCATCCGACACAATGAAGTCGGCTTTGTACTTTTGAGCTAACGATTTGATTTTAGTGGCACCAAGTTTGGACATTATTAAACTATTAAATCAATTATCTGTAAAGAAAAGTGTTAAAATACGTGGAAATTTTCGGAAATAAGAAAATACGTGGAAGTACGTGGAAAAAGGCAAAATACGTGGAAATACGTGGGGGAATAATACTCCTAAGGCTCTAAAAATGCGTTTTTCTGACGTTTTAGAGTCCGCTGATTCCGAATCAAGTCTCAAAAAAATTACGTGGCCCACGTAAAAATCCGGTCTCTAGTTATAACATAGGATCGGAGGTTATTTAGCCTACATAATTCTACAAGATGGGCACTGCTATACGGTACAATGATGTGATTAGGCTTAGTATATCTGAAAAGGTGTTTTAAGCTGCTTAGGTCGAGTTCGCTCCCGCTTACGTCAATGTATAGATGCTTAGGTTGATGTATAGATGCTTAGGTCGATGTATAGATGCTTAGTTCGATGTATAGATGCTTAGGTCGATGTATAGATGCTTAGGTCGATGTATAGATGCTTAAAACTGGGTAAAAACAAGCAAAAATGAGAAAAAATTGGTGGCGGGGGTATAATACGTAAGTACCCAATGATGTGATGTAGGGACCGGATTTTTAGGTGCAAAAAGTGGGCCAAATAGGTGCAAAGCATCGGCCAATAAGGTGCAAGCAGTTGATAATAAGTGAAAAGTATAGCCGTTTTCAGAGTCAAATAAGGTGCAAAACAGGCTCAAACTGTGAAAAGATCTTCACAAAATAGAGCTTTTAGGTGCTAGCACCTAAAAATCCGGTCTCTAGATATAAGATACCCTGTCTGTGCCATAACATGCAGTGATACAAGATAGGAGATGCCCTCTGCTATAACATATGAGTGATATAAGATATCACGTGATATATGACACCCTTTGCTACAACGAACAAAAAATTTTTAAAACATCAAAAATATGGTTTGACCAAAAAAATTTCCAAAACATCCCAAAACATCAAAAATAAGGGTTTGGCCAAAGAATTTTCACAACCATTCTGTAACGTTAAAAATATGGATTTGATCATGGTTGACAAAAAACATTTAAAAATAAATCCAAAAATTAAAATATGGTTTTTACCAACAATTTCCTTTAGAAATATCCCAAAAAATCAAAAGTCCCGGAAAACAAAAAATACAAGAGACATCTCAATTCCATATAGCTATCAGGCCTAAATTTAATCCGGGCAACGCCGGGTAGCTCACCTAGTTGAAACTATGACAGGCAAACGACCGCTCCAGTATTGAATACTGACACTCGTGATTGTCAAGCGTGCTTAAGGGTCAAATGGTGCAACCCTCATCAAGGCCGGTCTGTCAGCCGGAAAAAATTTATTTTGCACACCTAAAACGAGAATGGTCCTCAAATCTCTGCCTCACGCAAGTCTAGATGTACATATTTATCTCTTTGTAAGTAATACGTAAGGAATAGGTACTGTAAATGGTGCTATGAATAATTTCATGCATTTGCAACGAACTTTAAAGTGATGCTCTTAATTTATGTTGCAGAATTTTATTGTTCATCAAGAGAGTTACGCAAGAACATATGTACGTATGTGAAACTGGTAGGTACTTAACTTTCAAAACAGTAAGAACAGCGACAAATAAAACGAGGATGAATCATACTTAATCGCCTTCTGTCACAGGTTTCAATTTCAGTTAGCCAAGTATGTATATATTTAATTTAGTAAATTTATTTCAGAACTGAATTTTAGGAAATTAAGTTATTGCAAACAACTATACCATTTTATAATTGTTTTACTTCCCTTTTTACTATTTCGATTTCTAATCTTTGTTGATTTTATTCTTTATTCTGATATTTGGATTTTTTTGACTTCAAAACTGACAGACTACTGTAAGTCGGATTCTTGACCGAACAGCGGGAAACCGATGTGCGAAAAGACTTATATCGAAATAATCAAAACGTTTCAAGAAAATAATTGTATGATTAAAAACGAATGCCCAACCGCTAACTACTGCACTGCCGCTAACTCTTAAGCCTGATTTGGATAGAATCTAAAATTATGTTTTAGTGTTACAACATGCTTATTCAATTTTAGGAGAGCATGAATGACATGATTAAATAATTTTATTGCGAAAGAGGTGGACTGTTTAGTAAGATTTGTATTACTTTAATACTAACACGGTCACTAATGCACGTAGACGAAACTTGATAACTACTCAAACAGCAGTCCAAGTGAAAAAATCAAAATCTCTACCTAACCGAGTAAGAGACGGATTGTTTCCTAAATTTTAGCTTTGCGGAAAGATCGGAATTTTCACTATTCAGGGTTTTTCCAAATGTAATAATTCTTCGAGAAATTTTTTCCCAATTCTTAAATCTTAAGTGTTCACCAAAGAATTAGAACCTGCTCGAGTCTCCTTACTCCATTGTTCCGGTACATAAACGCTTTATCAAATTTCTTATGCTGATTTTTGCATTAGCTGAAACATAAATTTATGAACCGCCAAATACATCTTTCGAACTTAAGCCGATTTGCACGTGATCATGATAACGGTAAAATTAGAAAATGAGAAAATCGAAATTATATAGAAAACAAGAAATAGACAATTCAGAAAATGGAAAGAATAGAAAGAATAGAAACCCTTTACTTTATATTATGAAAAACTTAAGTCTGGTGAACCCGTCCTGATGACTCAAGAAATTCATAATATAAAATTGACAAAATCTCATAAATGCTTAGTTAAACAGCGATTCTCAATGCTCACAACAAAAGTAGGTATGTAAATGCGTTCATTTTCTTTCTTTAAATTTTGAATATACACGAAAAATGGAAGGTATACATTACGCGGCTTCCGATTGCTAAACGGTTACCTTAGCGGTTGTGCGCCATACGTGAGCGCAAGTTAAATTCTGGGAGGGGAGGAGGGGAGGGGTTAAAGCCGACAAAAATCCCCAAAAAATGGAAAATTTGGATTCTGGGGTTTATCGATTTCTGCGGAGGGGTTTCAGATTACCCTCAGCCCTATACGCCCATTTGTGTTTTGTGCTAGTTAGCTTCAGTGTAATACTTAGCGGTTGTGCACTACTCGCAGGTAGCTTCTACCACTAACCTAAAAAAGGACTGAAAATCGGCAGTACAAAAAAATCAGGCAAGCCTTCATTCAAGTCGGTAATTTTGATGATACCTTGATCAATAATCGTTTCGTTATTCTTAACAATTATATTTTTCTGAAGGCGTACAATTCTTTGGCCGCAGCTTGCTTCTATTCCTAGCTTTAGCTCGATAAGCGGCTTCCATTCTTCTAACCAGCCTTCTACGCTAAATCGACCGTCTTGGGCCACCCCCGAAACATTCAGTGTTTCGTATTTGTATCCGCAAAAAATACACCGGTGGAATAGATTGAAACCTTTGAAATTTGAAATAGAAATGAGAATTCAAATATAAATGTGGAGTCGCGAAATCAAAACAAACACTTGAGTTTGTGAGATTTCATCGAATATTCTTATGAGATTAACATTTTGCCCATATTGATTTGCATTTCCCCATTATTTTTTCCATTTTTTCCTCTTTCCAACATTAGCGAACTTGAAATTGAAACAATTCAGTCCAAAACGATGATAGTATTCTGCGGTTTACTAAATTAATTATTATTTATGTACATTTATTTTAAATTTTACTAATTGTTCATTATATTATGTCAGTTTTTTACAACCGTTTTGTTTGTATTTTTATTTTATTGTGACTCTTTAATTTCGATGATGGTTATTTTATTGTTTTAATTTAAGTTTTGCTCTATTATATTCATCAATATTGATATGCTATTTGATGTTAAATTTATCGCTGTGTATTTTAAATTTTATTTTTAAATTAACACATTATTTCGGGGTAGGGCGCAATGTATGTCAATTTTTAATTTACTACTTTAAAATACAACTTAATTTCAATAAATACCGAGCAATCAAAGAAATTTTTTATGAAAGTTGATGTGGATTTCTAGTGTTTTTGTAAATTGTTTTTAAAATATAGCTTCTACTCATTTTATCAAAAATTTTACCCAATTTTGAAAACAAATGGACTCGATTATTTTTATAATCACTCGGTAGTTCCTTTCCGCATCGCAAAGTTCCGCGAATAGTTATACCATATTCATCATCGCCGCTTGCCAAAGTTGTGTAAAGGACTAGCAAAATAAGCGCAATAATCCCCATTTTATTGAGCCAACTAAAACAAAAATAGTCTAATTGCGTCATCTAATTAAACTAAGATAGTAGCTTATAGTACCAGTCATACTGTCAGGTAGAAACACCATACGCTACTACAGTAATCTATTGGCATCTGATGCGCACGTTAGAACAACACGGATTTAATGCATATATTGAAGAGACATAACATCTGGGGCCAGTTGAGCTCGCGATCATCTCGACCTATTTTCACCAACATCGCGCTGCTTGAGCTTAAGCTCGAGCTTAAGCTTGAGCTAAGTTGAGCACGACGTCGAACTTAAGCTCGAGCTTAAGCGCGATTTCGAGCTTATCTGAGTCCGAGCTCGAGCTTAAGCTCGAGCCGGTTGCAATATTTTTTTATTCTGTTACTGAGCTCGACGTCGCGCTCAGCGCTGTGTTAAAGTTAAACCTGCTACCCATCAGGCTTAATCTCGAAGTGCGTATTTGCCGATTCTGAATCGTATTTCGATCGGAAAATGTTTGTCAAAACGATGTTCGAATTGATTAACTTAATCCTAATAGATTTCAGTATTATACGAGTATGCATAGAAATGGTGAAAAAATTTCATGAAAATAATATACAGAAAGAAAAATTAAATTCTGAGTTAATGCAGTTTTATTACTTCAGAATCAATTTGGCTATTCATAAAAAAATTGGATGCAGAACATTATGACATAAAAAAACTTAAATTAAATTCAAAATTAGTAAAAAAAATTGAAATTAATCTTAAAGTTAATTTAATGATAATAAAATTAAATATTTAAATCAAAATTGAACAGATTCAATCAAAATTATGACTGACATCTTAAGATGTCATGCTTTCATATACACATTTGTACTTGAACATGATACATGCATGCGCATATGCACATTACATATTTTACATTTGAAGTCTGTTGCACACAAATTTGGGCATAAATTTTTAAATTGAGGTCCGACAATAAGCTGACAGATTGCGATTATAGTATTGATTAGATATATAATTTTCATAAGCCGTCGGCTTATTTCGAAAATTCTGAAAATTTATGCCCAAACTTATGGGAAAGAGACAACACTTTGCACATACTCACATGCGACATCACATACAAATGTAGGTACATATTGCACTATTCTTCATAGGTCGCCTAGTTGATGCTTACTGAGCTCGAGCTTAAGTTCGAGCTCAACCGACCTCGAGCTTAAGCTCGAACTCAGTTGATCGCGAGGTCGAGAAAAATATTGCGACCGGTTTCAAGTTCGCGATCAGCTGAGCTCGATATGTCGGACTTAAGCTCGAGCTCGAGCTTAAGCCTGAGCGCGAGGTATTGCAACCGGCCCAACATCTGAAGGGAACCGGTCCGAGCTCAGCAAGTTGAACTGCTGAATGAGGAATCAGCGCTGATAACGGCTATTGGGTTTGCTCAATAGCACGGGTTTTATAATGCGTGTGCGCGCAAAAATATACAGCTGCACGATCCGCAAGACAGCTCAGTCCGAGCTGGTGACTATAAACGAACATAAGGTCAGTCCGGTAGCTGGGCCGAGTATAATATTGATCTAATGAGTATTGATCTATGAACTATTGAAGCTTGACTCGACAGAGGCTCGACAGACGTAAATACGCGGAGTGACCTATGTATACTATAATGAATATATGATGACTATTATATACTAACCACTACCGGGCGTGACAATACCTGGACCATAGGGGGTTCGGGGTTTGCATTCTCCGACCAGAAACCAAAAATACTCATCCCCAGAAACCAAAATACCTCCAGAATTCAATTTTTAAAATTTTTTGTTGTTTTTTCGCAATATTTTGATGCCAATGGAAGGTGCTCGATGAGAAACTTTGAAAAATGGTGTAATTCGCTGCATCACCATTTTGAATGCCGTTTTTTTACATTAAAAAATCTTGCACACTCACACTCCCCAGAACTTCGATGTCGCCCACTTATGGTGCCAACCAGTTTTAATCGTGAAATGCGTATTTTTGTTTGTTAAACCTGAAAGGCATTAGTATCATATTTTAGAACAAAGAACGCGGGAAGGGTCTAAGGCTCTTAAGTAAATGTGCTTTGGAGTGTGATTTGGGAGGGTAAGACTTCCAGAATGGCTTCTTACCCCCTTCCCAACAATTTTCGGGAAAACCAAAGTGAGTTCGCTTTTTAAACGTCTTTGAATCATCTCGGAAATGTAATATTTTTGGCGCTACGCGTCTTGTAATCCTTTTTTGCTTATTATTTATTTAGTCAAATTTTTTCTACTTTCGAAAATCTTTCTATATCTCCAACGAACATCATTCAAAACCTCACGGAAACAGTGTTTTCGCCGTGCACTCAGCTTTTTTTAAACCGGAAAAAATTAGTTTCTGAACACTTTTTGAGGCTGAACCTCAGGATCCCTACACTACTTGGAAAATTATGTACGTTTTTCGCCTTTGACATTAAATTTCCGACACTGTTTTGACCTTTGAAAATTTTAGGAATACAATTCCCCAAAATGTAGGCACTATCCGTATATGCTTACTATGAAATTAGAACAGATAGAACTAAATAATGTGATGCCTTGCTAAATAGTATGTGACGGTTTAAAAGGATTAGAAATGGAATAAATTAAAAAACTAATTTGGATTGTCTTCAAGGAAAAATTTTAACTGTTGATAAGGGTCAACAAAACGTCCGGCCCGATAAAACGTCCCTAGCAAAACGTCCCCATGACAAAACGTCCCCCATAAAACGTCCTCAGAAAACACACCATATGGAAAAACGTCCCAGCAAGACGTCACTGCGATAAAATTTGCTTTATAATGCTTCTCAGATAATGTGCGCTCAAACGAGATTATCTTTAAAAAATTACTGAAATGACGCGAATCACGATTATTTGGTGATGTTAAAAGAAGCAATTGAACGTCACGTGGAAAGTAAAGAATAGAAAATACATACTAAATCAAGAATTGAAAGCATATTGCATGAAAATTGAAAGTAGAGAGAAATGAAATAAGAAGTAGATAAAGAAATAGTAATAAAATGAGTGATTAAGAAATAAAACTCGTAATAAATCAATGTGAAAGAAGCATCAAGAAATCGAAATAAGGTTCTTCCAAATGTGAAAAATTCCCGCTTATGTCATCAGATATAAATAGCTACAATACTAAATGCACTGTACCCAGACTTGAAACAAGAACGAAGCGAAATACTACCTGTTACTGAAATTGAGGCCCTGATTGCATCAAAACGACACAAGTGAACGATGAAAAATTAAAAAATTTTATTTTGCCTTGATCGGGCAGGATAAACACGCGATGCGCTATTAATGCACTACACTAGCACAAAATGGTCACGTTTTGTTAGGGACGTTTTGTCGTAGGGACGTTTTGCTGGGGGCGTTTTTTAGAGGACGTTTTGTTGGGGACGATTTGTCTGGGGACCTTTAGTCGTGGGCACGCTTTGTTGGGGACGTTTTGTCAGGGACGTTTTGCTGGGGGCATTTTGTGGAGGACGTACTATCGGGGACGATTTGTCCGGGGACGTTTTGCCGTGGGGACGTTCTGCCATTGAGGCGTTTTGTTAGGGACGATTTCTGCGGGAAAGTTTAATCGTGGGAACGTTTTGCCGGGGATGTTTTGTCCGAGGCGTCTTTTCGTGGGGACGTTCTGCCGTAGAAGTGTTTTGTTGGGGACGATTTCTCCGGGGTCGTTTTGTCGTGGGGACGTTTTGTCGGGGATGTTTTGTCCGATGACATTTTGTCGTGACACTCTTGTAAAATAGGAAGTTTTGACGAATGAGTATATGAACGTAGGGAGGCTATACTAACGGCTAAGATTTCTAGGCATTGCCATGCTTCTGCCTGATTATTTGTGAAACCATTACGTTTTATACAAGTGAGTTGCAACAAGTAATCAGAAAAGGACAGCGCCGAATGGAACAAAAATAATGTGCTAAACTTAGACAAAAAGAGCGCGAACTCATGCTTTATTTTATCGTAGCTTCTCACACGTTATTTTGCGTGAAATATCTTAGTCCCTGATCGTTTGCACATTAGTTCATTTGCCTGACAATGTTATAGCACTGCTGTTCGAGTTCATGAAGCTTAAAATAGGTACACATAGGTGTTAGCTTATTGACTTTGCAAGCTTTAAAGCGTCGATTTTGCTTTTGTACGCTGCTGCGAGTCATGCACACATCCTACCTTTAGCTGTTGTAACTGCTGTCAGTAGTTACACGCCTTTTGAACTCCGGTTCAAACGCCTATGACGGGAAGGTAATATCCCAACTTAAAGCCGATGACGAGCAAAGACGGGCTATAGCGGTATGCCTACCATGCTCACCAGGCAAGCCAATGAAGAGCTAAGACGGGCTATAGCGGTATGCCTACCATGCTCACCAGGCTATTATGCTCACCAATCGATCGAACCCATGTGTTGTTCTCCTGGTCTTGCATTCGATAGGGAATTGCACGCAGCCTTTTCAACGGTGCTGCAGTCGGATGTAAACCCATGAGTTTATGCTTCAGGTGGGCATAAAACTCAGCCGATCTCGTTCTTGTATGAGCACTGGTTCGGCTCGCGAAAGAGAGCTAACACTGATCAGTGGCGGACCTTCGGATCTGCCCAGTTTTGTGAGACTCTTACACTGTTATTCTTTAGAAACACAAAGCTTCGTGTAACATGCTGGTGGCACGAGTGTTCATACACTTAATCATCTGTAAGCAGTTGCGGATCTAGGATTTTCCTAAGGGGGGCGGTACCCCTAAGGGAGGGGGGCGGAACCCTGACTTGGGCGAAAAAATTAGCCGTTTTAACCCGAAAATCGCTAAAAATCGCTCAAAAATGCTTAATTTTGCGCACTATTCTGGGCCAATGGGGGGATGCGCCCTTGTTTGCAAGTTCTGATAAATAATATGTTGATACTTAATTTTTCAGGCGCATAGCTCTGGAAGTGGACTATAGTCTGTTTTATTTATTCGAGAGCTTTAAAGTCAATTTTTTCTAAAGGCTACAGTAAGCAAAACAAGACGAATTATTGTAATTCGGCAGATCAGCTCAGTGAGGGCGAGTGGCTGGAATTATTCCATCCTAAATGCGCTAATCCGCCCATACAAATTAAATTTAAGCATTTAATCAGTGTTTGAACATACTACAGTAAGTGCGCTAAATAAAATGCTATCGGCTGAGTCGAACCCGGGTTGCTTTGACGACAAGCAGACGTTTTACCACTACACTATGCGGAAGTTCGCGGCGTTTCTTATCATGTTAGTTTATTGTGTTTCAGGTGTCAACTTAGGATAAGCTCAATGCGCGATTTTTATCTGTACGTTTATCAAAAATTATGTCGCAAAAATTTTATTGAAAACCCCATATTTGCTACGTAGCTACAGTGCGATCTAGCAACCTACATTGAATAAGAAAAAAGGTGTTACTGTAGCCTCCGAAAACATTTACTGAAAAAGCTCTCGGATAAATGAAACATACTATAGTTCCAAGCGTTTTGGAAATACGATTATTTTCTATAGAGTCCCCCACAGGATAAGGCTCAGAATTCTTGAAATGCATGTAATTTTAAGACCTCCACATCAGATTATAGTAGTTTTTCGAGCTACTCAAACCAAAAATTTTGGTGAATATTTCAACATTCTGGCGCTAGGCGCAGAGTCATTTATTTTCCCTATTCCCCTACTTTTAAATGTACCATAATTGAGAAGGTACCCAACAAGTTCATCAATTTGTCAGCAGGGTAAGGCCTAAACATAACGTTTAGAAATTATTTGTGTAGTCGTTCAACACAACATTTTTTTGAACGTGATTAATTTCGAATCGAATTCTTTAAAAAAATTTTTCTTCAACTTGCAGAGTTCACTAAGAAACGTTCAAAAATATTATTTTGCCTATCATTATATCATTAAATAGTTGTTGATATATCTGATTTCAACCCCCTCCCCCACAGAAGGCCAGTTACGCGTATATTAATTTTAGTTAAAGTCTGCGTGATTATGCAATAAACCTGTTTCGCTTCTTACTAATAGAAAACGTGCTAAGATCAGCATTATATCTATATGCTTTTAGTAGAAAGAAATAATGTAATTGAGAAGCCTAAAAACTGGGCAGGTCCGAAGACCCGCCACTGCGCAGTGTCCGGTCGCTTGCGCGAGCCGAACCAGTGCTCAATTACCTGAAAAATTGCGCTATTTAATCCGGAGATGAAACTCATCTCGACGGGTTAAGGCGCAAAAGAAGCGCAAAAGCTATAAATAGCACGTCCGAGCAGCAAAACGATCTGACAGCACACGTGGGCGTGGGGAGAGGGGTTTGGGGGTATGCACCCCCAGAAGTTGAAATACCCCCAAGAAACCAAAATACCCCCAGAATTCAAATTTTGAATTTTTCTTGCTTTTTCAGCGATTCTTTGATGCCATTTGATGGTGCTCGATTAGAAACGTCGAAAAATGGTGTTTTTTCGCCATACGACCACTTTTCGGACCATTTTTTGACCTTTGAAAATTTTTTCACCCCCCCCCCTCCTCCTCAGAATTTCGGTGCTGCCCACCTATGGCTGACAGGAAAGCATATCCATAACCAGGCACGATAGCTGGCCCTTCTATTTTGGGGGGGGACCAACACCAATTTTGGGGGGTCTAAGCCAAAAATAGCACAAAATAACGTGTAAAAAGTCCTATTTTTCCGGTTTTTTCTGAATTTTGGGGGGGTCCGACCCCCCAGTCCCCCCCACAGCTACGTGCCTGTCCATAACAGCGAAACGTGCTGCTGGTAAAGCACATCCGAACGGCGGAACGAGCTGACGGGAAAGCACATCGAATAGCGAAACGAGCTGTCGGGAAATAGCGCACTAGTTCGATGAGTGTGTATATGCACCGCGCACCGCACTTACAAAAACAATTAAAACTTGTCTGATAATCGAAGTGAGATTAAAGTAAAGCTATTTGTGCGAAACATGGGAACTGCCAATGCTGGCCGGGGCACCATAGTGGTCCCAATGAAACCTTGAAGCCTTGGCTGAGGGTTGAGTTGGGAAGACGGGGTGCAGGCAGACTTCTCTAGAATGCGGCAGACTGTCAAAACTGATAGAACCCAAAAATAAATGTTTGACATTGTTCACTGCATGGTTCCGACAAAACTGTGTTTCGGGATTTTTTTAAAATTTCTTAGATGTTGTTACCTCATCACCATTAGTCCAGAAAATCTATAACTAAATCCAGCGAAATAAAATCTTGAAAGCAAGCCAGAAGCACGTACTGACCAAACTGTTCTGCAGCACCTTTATTATTACCACTACGTTATTCGATTCGGGTACCAATCAAGGCTGCGCAACATATGTATAGCACACCTAGGCGCGGAAAGCGTTGGGGATTCCCCCCCCGAGAAACCAAAATAAGTCCAGAAATCAATTTTTGAATTTTTTTGTTTTTTTTCGCAATTTTTTGATGCCAATGGATAGTGCTCGATGAGAAACCTTGAAAAATGGTGTTTTTTCGCCATACCACCATTTGTGAGGCCATTTTTTGACCTTTGAAATATCTTGCACTCCCCGGAATTTCGGTGCCGTCCACCTATGATGTACAGGTGTGTAAGAATCTCTTGCATGATACTAATTATAGCCACAGCTCTTTATAAACTTCTCAATTTGCCTTAGTTAGCCTTGTTGGTGAATAAAGGTATCATTTTCGTTCTCTTCAAAAATATATCTTACCGAATATGACAACGTTTCTTTAACTCAAAAAATATCGTAACGAAATTTAATATCGTTTTTTTAAAGATAATTTATAATATATTTCCTATTTTCATGCTCATATCAATGTTTTAGTGGTATGTTTGAAAATTTTTGACTTCTTTAACGATATATTTTTCCAGAAAAAATAATGTCCTTTAACTAGAAAAATCGTTAATGATATTTAATATCGTTTTATGAATAATTTTTAACATTTACCCCATTTTCATGCTCTTATTAATGTTTTTGTGGTATGTTTGAATATTTTTGACTTCTCTACATCAAGGTGATTCGAAAGCATCAAGAATTTGACCACTTAGCTTAAAGCGGAAGAGAAAAAGAACCGGCTTTCTTGCCAACTGGTCACGTTATAGACAATTGACTAATTATTTGAACAAGGCGGCCCATTCCTGCTGGGCAGGGGCGAATCCAGGATTTTCTGACAGGGAGAAGCGAAACCCAAATTTTTTAAAGAATGTCGAATGTTGACTTAAAAAATTCGTCCATTATGTTTAAAACATCAGTTTTTCCGTCTTTTGGTAGACAGAATCATTTGTGAAGCGAACGAGTTGGAAATTTTCGAAAACTTCCCACGAAAAACGAGCAAAATTGTGCGAAAATCTACACACAGCACCGAAAATATGCTGGAAAAATCATTGCTGGAAATAAAAAATCCTTGTGTTATACATAAACTAATCTGCAAACTTAAAAATAAAGTTTTTATAATGATAAGTCAGTAAATGTCTTTAATGAGTTCTACCCGGCGCGGATATAATGCTAGAAAACGACTCGTTAATTTATTTTAGAATTTATTCCAATGCTAAAGGGCCAATTCGGCTTAAGAAAAACCTACGAATTCAGTAAATCAATAAATTGAATTTTGATTAGAAATAGTAGGAACGGTTTAGTAATTAAAATTCAGAACAAAAATACTGATATTGAGAAAGAGCGACGATATAAATTTAGAAATAAAATTTCTAAACGAATACATATGCTGGTTTTCTAATCGACAAAGTGAATGCATAATTTAGCAGGATACATAATGTCGAAAAAAGATATGGTGAAGTGAGTACTATTTTTCTTTTTGTTCGTTGTTCATCGACTAATAATTAGTTTTTTGTTTCTTTTATACGTTTTATTCAGTTGGTGACAGGAGGCTAGGAACATATTTTGGTTGAATTTGTACTTCCTTAACACAAAAACTTAATAAGTAGGCAGTGGCGGATCCAGGATTTTCCTAAGGGGGGCGGTACCCTTAAGGGGGAGCGGAACCCTGACTCGGTCGGAAAAATTAGCCGTTTTAACCCGGAAATCGCTGAAAATCGCTTAAAAATGCTTAATTTTGCGCACTATTTCGGGCTCATGGGGGCGGCCGCCCCCCCCACTCCCTCCTAAATCTGCCCCTGTAAGTAGGTTCTTATGTGCATATCGCCGAGTTGTTGGGTAATCTCAAATTTCGGGCCTGACGCCACATGAATTAATTGACATGGCTGAGTGTTGCTTCAGGGACGAAGTCCTTTACTTCCGGTAGCGCTAACAAGCAGCAATATTTAGTTTAAGCTTTCATAATACCTACTGCTTTTCTCAAACTCAATTGAATAAGCAAAAAAGTCTCGTTACCGACCGTTGTCCTACAAATTCTCGCACATTTTCCTCACTCCTACTCAATTTTCATGCATTTTAATCCTTAATGCAGCGCGGATAAAATATCGTTGTGCATGTATACAGACAGCGCCACAATTTTACATGTTCAAAAATTTTTAGCGGACAAAAAAGTGCCCAAAAATTGAAGGCAGGGACGCAAAAACACTATAATTTTGATGTTGCTCTGCTCCTTCTCAAAAGTTTTCCACTGGTAAAAACTGTCAAAAAGACAAAAAGAAATAGATTCTGGGGTCTGCCTGGATCTGGAAGGGGTCTTTAGAATTTCGCGTAAACTTTTATGCACCTATTTACCTTTTTGGTCTTTATTGTGTATTTTGCCAACTACTGGATCTCATAATAAAATAATCAAAACTTCAAATTTTGAAATTTTGACACATTTGTAATGGGCGGCGCCGCATATCTTCCGTTACGTGAGCAAAACTTTACCCGCACCGGTTTCCTGAATCTTCCGCTATAACACGCGTGTGTAGTACTAACCGACACACTTCTACTCGGGCTCTTTTTCACTTTCTGCGCTAATATTCAATATAATTGAGAAACAATATAACATTAATCTCACGGGTTTAACTTCAAAGTATCCATTTCAAATTGTGTAGTAGCACCTGTGCTTCACCTTTATCATTTGTAAATCGAATTTACAGCCTTTTTAGGGGTCCGGCCAGACCATGACGCCGTGTGTGACCACTTTCCTAAATTTGTTCTGCCCAGCCAAGGAAAAAAGACAGAACTAGCAATATACATAGTTGTGGCCCCAAGTCGGTGTGAGGGGGTTTCAGGAGGGTTGCGACACCCACGACTCTTGGAAGCTAAAAAAACCTCACAATTTGCTTTAGGCCCCCAGAATTATATTTTTAGTAACATTTTTGGTGATTAACCCAAGCAGACCCCAGAATTCTTTTCTGTACTATATTTGAGTAGTTCGAAATTGCATATATCAGATGGACAGCTTTTTTCCTTCCCTCCGTGTAAATATGCTAGGGCGCATAGCTGTGGGTACGAGGGACTAGTCCCCCAAAATTTTAAAAGTACCGACAAGGTTTGTTTACGGGTCCATAGGAAAAAGTTGAAAAGTCTTGCCAGAATAGATTTAAACACATCTCTGAGCTAATAATCTCAAAATATACAGGCGCTTCATGCCAGGTTTATTGTTTTCCTATAAATATTGTATTATGAACAGCCCGAGTTTAAGTAAGACTTTTAATTAACTTTGAGCTTTTATAAAAAAATTAAATTGACTACAAAAGTGTAGCTAATACGGTAAATATGACATTATAAAGTATGGAAATGTATGCCATTGCTAAGCCGCATTACTTTTCAAAATTTAAAACTATTCTTTGTAGACCGATCCTTGAGGGAAAATTCAAGCGAAAACCGAAAAGTTAAATAAAACTGACTTTACGTCTTGAATTTTAGGGGGCCCTTCGCAGAATTTCATTTTCCGTATTGTTTTTCATTGCAATGTGCCATTAGTACAAAACAGAATAAACTTGGGTTAAGCTCGGACACAATGTATATTTTTTCGAAAGTGATTAAAATAAAGTTAAATTTGTCGAACGAATTTTAAATTTTTTTATCCTTCTCCAGTGAGTAGAGCTCGTTGTGAAGCGTTTTGAAACACCATTGTTTTTGCCTACCTACTTGTGCTTCTTGAGAAATGTAACTTCAAAATTTTAGTGTCTCCCCAGATTTATAGGGCCAAGCTCACAGGTGGGCGGCACTAGAATTCTGGGGGGATGCAAGATTTTTTAAAGGTCAAAAAATGGCCTTAAAAATGGTGGTATGGCGAAAACACAATTTTTTGGACGTTTCTCATCGTGCACTATCCATTTACATCAAACAAATTGCGAAAAAACATAAAATTTCATAAATTGAATTCTGAGGGGTATTCTGGTTTCTCGGGGAGGGGGTGCATACCCCTTAATCCCCACGACCAGGTATGGCTAAGCTTCGTGCTTGCACATCTCGGATTTTGATTTAGTATTCATTACAGTTTTTCTTTTTTTATCTATCTCTTCTCGTTTTCTGCATTTAGTTGATCTTTAATTTAAGCCCCTGTTCATTCTTTCTGTCGCTTCATTTTGTAATTTTCTCATTCCTTTTGTTCAGACGATTACATGATTGTCTCTCTCATCTGAAGTTATTAAAGAATTAAGCTAGACGAGATCAATACGTGCAGGAACGTAGCTGGCCCTCCTATTTTCAGGGGAACAACATTAATTCCGGGGGACTAAGCCCAAAAAGGCCACAAATAGCACAAAATAACGTGTAAAAAGTCATATTTTTCCGTGTTTTTTTCTGAATTTTGGGCGGGGTCTGGACAATTCCATACCCCTCAGAGCTACGTGCCTGATTGCGTGCTTAAGGCTGTTAAGGCGCGGCATTATGGTCGTTGAATCCGCAAAATGACGTACAGAATACAGAAATTTTGATTTTCGAAGAAAAATGTAGCCGTCTTGCGAATTTTTAGCAATTTTAATTTTTAAGTCCTATTTTGAGGCACATCTTAATCACTTTTATCTACTGTCTTAAACAAATCTTTGTATTTACATGCTCGAAAGGAGAGGATTGAAAAATTGGCATATGTCGCTGTGTTTCATTCAAGCCGAAGAAAGCAGGTTAATAAAAATTTGTAGGGACAATATTTTCCGAATTCCAATGCTGTCAGGACCACAGGTGGGCAGCACCAAAATTCTCTGAAAGGGTGCTTTTAAAAAGGCCAAAAAGTGGTCTTAAAAATGGTGGTATGGCGACAAAACACAATTTTTCAATGTTTCTCATCTAGCACTTACTATTGGCATCAAAAATTGTGAAAAAAGTTCAAAAATTGAATTCTGGAGGGGGGTTGTGTACTCCCCAAACCCCCTTCCCCACACACGCCCATGTGCGGTCTGGACCTGCCTGGACGAGACTGCATGTCTGCAAAAAAGTCAAAAATTGTGTATTCAAAAATTCAAAACCGTAAAGTTAAAAATTCGACTACGCATTTTATGTGAACATTGTCACGTCGTTTATTGTATTGAAGATTAATTTCCAGATTTTAAAAATAATCATAAGTTTTATTAGATAGATACACTGTTATTCCCATATGACACGCAGTAACTGATAACGTAAGATGTACATAATTTATGAATAATATACTCAGACGCCGACGTGCTAATATATATAGCAAAACTACACCAAATAGATGAGATACATTACAACAACAACAACTCCATAATTGTACTCGCCATTTCACGTAAATCAAGCAATAAAACACAACAAGGATAAATCGATTTTTACATACATATAATTTTGATTCGATTTAACCGAAATTACGAACCTAAAGAACCAAATCTGCCATGCGTCTCTCGAGCTAATACGAGTAAGGCCGAAATTCTAGGAGTCTAGAAGGGCTCAATGGTTAAACAATGACCAACAAATTCATAACAGGGGCACTACGTTTTCGGATTTTTTATCGAGATTTATCCAGTGGCATAAAAGAGTCACCAAAAACGAAAAAATAATTAAAAATGAAATTTTAGGGGTCTTCAATTGGTTTTTGGTTTCTATGAGCTCAGCTGCTATGCTAAGGCGGATTTAGCGAAGGTCATCAAAAATAGTTGGGCGCAATAACGTATGATTTTAGCTATTTTTATTATGATTTTTCAAAATGTTCTAGTGCTTCGCGCCATATAGTATTTATTACTGAGATTTATTGACTCTTTTGGCGCTCTAAACCTTATTTTTACCTTAGAAGCGCAGTTTGAGTACAGAACAAGAATTTTTCAGGTCTTACAATGGTTTTTTAAGTGTTTTTTATATTTTGTACCGACTTTTGGATAGATTTCGCGCGTTTTTCGCGGAAGACTTTTGAAAATTTATAAAATTTTTTTGGATCATAAATGAATTTGTCTGTCAAAGGACGGCGAAGACCCTACTTGTAGCTTAATGGGCGGATTTTTTGGACAATATTGGACGCTATTAGGAGAATTTGGTTCCGCCCCCATGTCAGAAAATCCTAGATCCGCCACTGCTGCCATACTCATTAGATGTACAGCATGGCCGATCTGGGGGAGAGGGGTCAGCCGGTCTGGGGGAAGGTCAAAAATTGAGCTTTGTTTGCCAAAACGACCTTAAAAACTGGTCAATTTGAAGCATTTTTGAAGAAAATGTTCGAATTTTCAGCCGTTTTTGGCCTTCATTTTGCCTCATTTTCACCACAAAATTTTCCATTTTTCCATTCTGAAGGTCAGGACCCCGCGAACCCCCACGTGCATGGTTGCATATGCACGCATATGACAGCTTGAACTTTTGAGAGGGATTAAGGACCTTAAATTTCAGGTCAAAACTGGCAAGAAACATCTAAAAATGGCCTAAAACGCAATTTTTTGCCAAAAATGGGAAGTTATAAATTTTCATCCTTTCCTGTCACGCCCATGTGTAGTGTTAAATGCTTAACATTAATTATCGTTCAGTCACTGTTTATTTGCTCCGAATTTCAAGATTTTGTAGAATAAAGAAAAAGTGCTTTCAATTACTATTGACAATGTTTAATTGATCTGATGCGAATATTTGGTCATTAAATCGGGAATCCTTAGGACTTTCAGGTAGAAAAAATATGGCGTATTTTGAGATGAATGACAAAAACTTGAAACAAACTAAGGTAAAGTATGCACACATCAATGTAAACAAAGGTACAACGTACGGCTCGCTTCCCAAATCCGACTTAAAAAATATAACTTCAAAAATAATAAATATAAAAATTCAACGTAATAAACGCGAATGCACGGTGCTATAAAAATAAAGTATAACTCTAGCGAGGATTCGTTATGCTAACGAGCTATCGTCGAAATATTTTCCCATTAGAAAATAACAAACATTATGTTGAACTTCTCAGTAAGAAAGATAAAAGTTTCGCTTGAAAAAGTGGGAATATTGAAGAAGTACGATTTAAATGCTAAAAAAGCTTAAAAAATACGTTAATCTGCAGTTTCTGATCAAGTTCAAGCATTTTTGCGGAATTGTTTAATATCAATCCATTCGGCCTTCATTTTGCCCTATTTTTTCCAGAAAATTTCCATTTTTCTATTTAGGATCTAGACCGATCAAATGTCTTCGCGTTTAGACTTGTCAATAATTATAATAATTAATAGTCAATAAAAATAGTAATAATAATAATTTTTTAACAAATTTTTTTACATCGTTAAATTTTTAACGTCACATATCTTGATTAATTCCTCAAATTTATCCTACATTGCGTTAAATTTCCAATATCTCGGAAACTAACATTAATAAAAGCTACGATACTCCTCCTCAAAACAGTAACAAGTACAAAATTAATTAAGGAACCGCATGAATTAAGGAGCAACGCGATAGTGAGCAAATCCGACGATCATATACAAATTTATAGCTGAGTAATTAGTAATAAATGATTAGTTAGTTACACATCCCGTTGATTGTCGACGAGCGAGTTTATAAATATTTAAAAAGGAAAATTAGCTAATTTTATATATAATGATTGGCTTACATCGTTTAGTAACTTATATTCAAGCATGCTGCTGGGGTTGTCAAGTTTTCGGCCCAAAAATCTGCAATATTTAGGTCCTAAATTAAAAAAATGCACAGTTTCGGCTCAAACAAGTGTGTGAAAAAGTATTAGAAGGGTATTCTTTGAATGCATTTAACACCTCAAACGTCCAGTAGAGTCAACGTTCAGGATTGAAATTTCATAGAAATGTTAAAAGTTTTGTAGCACAAGCGCAAAATTCATTTTTTGGAATTATATTTTTAATTGCAGAGATAAAAATCATGTTTTCAGACTCAATCCCCTATATACTAAAATTAATACTGCAAGACTGAACAATCAAGTGTACACGTCTCACAAACTTAGGGGTCTAAACCCAACAAAATTAGGGGTCTAAACCCACTGAAGAAAATATGTATTATAATTGGGACAAAAACGGCTAAAAACCGATCTTTTAGAAAAAAGGTAAAATGTTATAGTAAGGCGGACTAGGCCAAACTTTCCTGATTAAATTACCCGGAAATTTCAAGCAGGCTCAAGCCCGAAATCGTTTCAGGATTCGGTGCTTGGTGATCTTTTAAGATAGACTTTATTGAGGTAGTTATTAAAATTAGAATTTCGACCACAATTTTTCCAAGTTATTTATCTGAATTCTGATTGTGTACAGGCAAGTTTCGAATTCCACAGCTTACAGGAGAACAAATAATTACAAATCTGTGTTTTTCTTCATATTATACTTGATTGTAAAATAGACTTATGAGCATTGTTTCAATGAACTTTCGTCTAATTGATTATTGTTGCCCAAAAACTTAGAAAAGCTTCGCTCAAATAATTTAAATAATGTAAATATTCTATTTTGATAATTTCTAATCGTTCCGAGCGAAAAACTTGCGCAAATTTTGCTCCCTTCGTGGAAAAACCCTTACAGTCGGGAAAATGCGTCAGCCGCCGACGAGCTAGGGCCAAATATAGTAACAAGTAAACAGAATATTTTCGGCGGAAAAAATTAGATAAAAAACTAAAAATCGAGTAAACGACGAATAATGAGCTAAAAATAGCGAAACGAGCGCGTTCCAGAATTTTTTTAAAATAACAAACCGACCAATTCAAACATTTTGTAGGTATATTCCTCTTGTCTACGAAATCGATTTGTCCTGCTAATCTGGCCTCGAATCAGGATTGAAAAAATTATTGTATACCGTTCCCATGGTACAAAATTGTACAATATTATAAGCAAATACGTCATCGCAATCAAGCCGCTACAGTAAACCCGGCCGGAACGTCGGGCTACGGCGACGATGAGCCCAAAGTGCGATCCTACTGTACGCGTTTTTTGGGCGCGAATTTCTGCCAAAAAAACTGGCTACATTAAGCAGGTACATTACTCGCAATAAGGGCGACTAATCACGCGGGAATTCTGACACATATATATCACTGAAGGGTATGAAAAAGTTGCTTTGCGAAAAAAAGTTACTTTGAAACGCACTGGCGACGGGCCGAGCCGGGATGTTTGATAAAATATGCAAATTTGCGTGCACTTTTATAAAAAGTTTACACCTGCGAGTGGGAATTGATGGGAAATTTCCCGGGAACGAATGATCGATCGGAAAAAAATTAATGAGGCACGCAAGATGGTCGAATGAATACGAAATTGGTAAAAAAAAGTAAGCGGCGATAATTTCTACGTATTGAATTTGATCCGGAAAAAAAGAACCTTTTCTCTCCATCGATTGTTGGTCGGCTAATGAAATTTTTGCCTTAATTTCGATTAGTTGCAGGAAAAAATGGGAATAAAAATTTTAAAAAAAAGGCAAAAATGATCAGAAATCAATGGCTTTTTTCGTAGCGCGTTCGTTATTGCGCAATATATTGCGTAAAACGAGCGTGATTTTGATTGGACGGATGGAAAAAGTTGCACGTCGTGCGATTTTTTAGTTCATTCGTTCGTCGTCAATGAATACGAAATGGCAAGAGAGCCGTTTTTTCGGCCAATCTCGCGTTATTAATATAATCAAATCTGATTGCGCGCGTTGATAATTAGAATTCCTGTCCTAACCTTATCACGCGCTGAGAACTTTTTTAGTGATAAGCAGACTTTACAGTAAGACGGCAATTCTAACGATTTTACGAAACTGCTAATTTTTAATAGAATATCATACGGGTAGCAGTGATGAATTCAGAGGGGGGCTCCGTTAAAGGAGAAAATAATGTTTATTTAGAGAAAATTCGAAATATGAAATGAAAACAATCAAAAAGTAATTATTTCTATATAGAATATGATAATATGCGCACCTATGCTTTAAATAGACAAAAAGCCAACCGAACGAGGGCGTACAGGGATTCGGACTATTCAGAATTTAAAAAATTCACAGAATTCTATCGATAGACTTTTTCGTTTTTCGAAATTTTATACTCTAATGCATTGACAAAAGTCGAAGTTGTGAGTGATACTTTTTGCATATATATATCTGTCCATTTTTTTGCCCTGGACCTCGAAATTTTTCGACCTTCCCAGACCCTGAAATTTAGCTCCCTCCATCTCCTTAACAAGGTCAGTCAAGAAAATAATAAATGCATGCCATCTGCTTTGGTCACTTCTATGCGAATATTAAAATTTTTTAGCAAATTGAATGGGTAAATAGATTTCAACAAACATTTTAATGCTTTTGCTACGTATTGTGCAAATTTCTACATCTTTCTATGCATTGTGCTTGAATGTATTTTTTTGCGAAGCACGACAATTTTAAACTAGTAAAATGATTTTTGAAGAGAAGGCAGTAATTCAGCAGAAAAACAGAAAAATGAAACGAATTGACATTAAGATTCTACAAAATCTATCTAAATATTTGTTTCCCAAATATTTACTAATAATTCTGAAATGTTATTAGTCGAGTCTCACATAATATTTAATAATTGAATTTCATAGACTGCCTTAATCAAAGTATCAAACAGTGTTGAAGATTAAGCCAATGACCTTCTCGAGCTAAACAAAACACATACAAATTTGCTGAAAAAGAAATGTTAAAAAGAAATTACTTTATCATATTTGCATCGTCTCTGCCAAACTTCGCAGCATAGGCAGGCCCATGGGAAAAACGCCTTCGGGCGTAGAAAGCATCGCCGGCGGCGACGCCTGCGGCATAAATCCCAGCAGGGCGGGATGCCGATGTCCCGTCGAACACCCGTTACGTTCGAGCAACAATTCGTACAACCCGTAATGTTGAGGCAACGATGCCGACGCCGCCGCTGCCGACGCCGCCCCTGCCGCCGCGGCGGCGGTGGCGCCGTCAACCCTGAATAGCCGGTCGGCGGCGTAAAACGCGGCAGCGGCGGCGGGGAACGCCAAGTCAGGCGGCAACGCGCCGCCCAACGACGCTTGGAACGTCGACGCCAGCAAAGACCAGTCGATTCGATGTTGCAGCGCGTCGTCGCAACGGTTATTCCCGCCGCCGCTATTGCCGTTTTTTCCGTCGAACCCGTCTTCATTATACACCGCGCCGTTCTTCGCTTCGTCGCGGGACCTTATAGCGTTAGCTTGGTTGGCGGCGATTAGAGCCTCCGACAGTCGCTGCTGAAGCGCGGCCGCCGGCGGCAAGCGATTGTCAATCGGCGGCAAACGATTTTCGAGCGATTGCGCCAGTTGCTGCTGCTGCGCTCGACGGAAATCGTTCAAAAACGCGGCGCAAAGCAGCAGCTGCGAGTTGTTCGTTGCCGACGCCGCCGCGGCGGCGGCGACGGCTGCGGCCAGCGTCGACGATTCCGACGCCGCCGCCGTTAAAATTTGCCGTCGACGCTACCGGCAAACTTAACGACGGCGCCGGCGCCGCCGCTGCGAACCGATTTAACGGCAATCCGAGGGCATTGATAGGCGGCGCGCCGCCGACGCCCGAAAGGCGCGAAGCGACTAGAGCGGCGAGGAAATTGGGTGGCGGCTTGCAAGCGGCGCTGGTCGGCTGATTGTGAGGATTCAAGTAGTGCTGGTAGTGATTGTGCTGCTGCTGCGGCGGCGGCGACGATTGAATCGCGGCGGCGTGCGGCATGCCGCCGCATAAATTGGGCGGAAGCGCCGACGGCGGCGGATACTGCGGCGGCGACAATTTCAACATCGCTTGAGCGGTGGCAGCGGCGGCGAAATGCGTCGGCGCCCTGAAATGATGACGTTGCGGGTAGAAGCGTCGCGGTGGCGAGACGACGCGAGCATGTTGTTGATCGTCGAGAAATTTGATTGAATCTTTTTTGAAAAAAAGATGAAAAAATAGAAAATTAAAAAATATATAGTAAAATGAAGGAAAATATAACCGTAAAATTGAAAATATGCAATACAAAAAGTGCAAAAGAATTTGCAGTAGGTAGGGTAACAAGCAACAAGAAGCCGCAAAAAATGAGGTTATAGTATAAGAGAAGGCCGATTCGAAAAAATCATCAAAAATACAGAGAATTAAATTTGGAAAATTATACGGCAAACGAGTCTCTTGCAGAGATTATGAGGACTAATCTCGCACAAGATAACCAAGAAAAGGCTTTGCCCCATAACAATCATAACAGTATGATGGCCTTTCTAAATCGGCAAAGGTGTCTTTTGTAAAAAAGTTAAGTAAAAAAGTAAAAATGAACTGATGGAAAAACGTAAAGTAAATATGTGAAGAGGGTAAAAGTAAAAAAATAAGAAAAAATAAAAGTAAAGTAAAAGTAAAAATAAAGTAAAAATGGAAAGAAAGCAAAAAGTTGAAAAGCTAACAAGCAAAAATGTGAAGGACAAACTAAAAAGTAAAAGTAAAACTAAGAAAAGTTGAAAGTAAAGTGAAAAAACTAAGAAGTGAAGTTTTCAAAAAAGAACTTTTTTCGACAACGACATAGTAAAAAACAAACACGGCGTTCCTTTAAGACAAAATGAATGAGTAATATGAAAACCGTATTAAATAATTGCTGAGCGATTTTCATCAATGATAAAATTTTTAAACTAAATTTTAACGCAGCCGAAATTTCCACATTTTAGTAAATTATTTTGTTTATTTGATAAAGCCCCATATTAAGTTTAGAAGCGTCAAAGAACAAAAATATTTTAGGGTTTCATCAATTAAGCAGTATCGTATTGTTTTCTTTCAGAGGCTCAAACTTTTAAGCTGGAAATCGTATGCCTTCAGAAACCTTCAAAATTGCATTTAAAATATTAAAATAACAAAATGTAAGCGGCGCACAACGCCTAATTAGTTTTCAGACCCCAATCTCTTTAGAAATCCCCAAAAATTTAGTAGAATACGGTAATGCTGTCAGAAATATATCGGAGTATGTTAATAAATTCTGGCATCTTTTGTTGCCAGAGATTCAGAAATTGGCTAAAAAAATACTAGCAAAGGTGGAAAAATGCAGAAAAATGTACTAAATGGTCGAAATGATCGAGGAAATTTGGATACCGTGTATGTACACGACTATGATGAGAAAATAGGGTCTTGTTGGGAAAAAAGGATAAGGTCAAATTTGAGCCTAGCGCAAGCCGGTTTCAACACCCAGTATTAAACCAGGCTTAAACATATCGTAATAAAATTGAACACGGCCTATCTAGCGCGTAGAAGTTTAATTCTAGCTTAATCCTCGGACGGCCGTGGGTATGGACCCAACGTTGAAATCATTGTAGCTCAGTGAGTTTTGGAGATACACTAAAACGGTTTGCAGCCTCGAGATTGCCATCGCAGAATTGACAAAGAAAATGAGTCGTCAAAAATTTTTTCTCAATATCGTAGAGGAAAAAATTTTGGAAACCAAGATGAAGCGAATTGACTAATCCCGAATTATTCTAGATTTTTTTCTATATTTTAAATTATGTAATGTTATAGAAAGTTCAAATTCCGGCAAAGAAGCATGAGAATGAGAAAAACAAATGACTCGAAAGCGCGTGCGTATCATCTCGACGCGCGCACATTTCCGTAAAATTTAGCTTTTATCATTTGTTCTTCTTCTAGCGGAAATCAATGTTTTTAAGACATTTTTTAGTGCAAAAATATAGAGAAATGGACCTAAAACGCTATAGGATTGTCCAACACCCTAATCTCAGCCCGTAGAACTTTTTCACTTGACAAAATGCAAAAAAAAGAATTTTAACAAAGCACCTCTTTTCAAAGTATCAGATAAGCAGTTCCTACAGTAATTATGCTTAGGATTTGCTCTTGTAGTATAAGCAATAAGATACTTATCAAGTTATTGTTTACTAATTTTCGTCAAATATTCACCAAGATATTCAATTTTTTTACTTTTGCATGTTTTCGCACTGCTGTCCGAGGGTTAAGAAAAAAAATCGAAACCAGGCCGTGTACATACTTTCAAGCATCTTTTTCTAATACATTTGTTAGCTTAATCCGAAAAAACGGAGTTATGCGCGTCAAAAACTTAAGTATTTTAAAAAATGTTTAATTATGGATGCATCTATTAGTCTTTATTGTTAGTGCGTATAGTTGTTGAAAGCCAAGATTTCTAATTTTTAGATAAAACTGAGTTTTAACAATTTATTTAGTCAGGCAAAAAGTTGTAAGTTTTGTCCCTTTTTGACCGTTGCTTTCTTTTCACTAGAAAATTAAGTCCTTCCTGCGATCGAGTCAAGCCAGATGTGTATGTGAGGAAAAGGGATTTAGGAGCTTAGTCTATCGCAAAAAATCGAAAAATAGGTAAATATTTTGAGAAGAATTAGACAAAATGAAGGCCAAATAACATATGAAAATCAACCTCGTTCGGCATAATTATTTAAAATTAAACAGAAACTACGGATTAATCAGCTTTTTTGCTATTTTAACACCGGTTTCCGAGGCCCCTTTGGCTTAACAATCTCCCCTAGACCGGCCATACTGTTTCAGGTTGCTCATAGGCGTGTGGCTTTAGACCCCAAACTCTTCAAAACTCGTTAGACCCTAAATTATATTTTTGGCAGCTTTTCGGCATTTTTACCAGATTTACACCATCTAGACTCCCAAAAATCAACTGCTCTGCCCATTACGCTTGTTTTACAAAGAATCCAAAAATAGATTTTTGCGATGTTAAGCACGACTCAGCTAATTGTTATCACGATCGATGATAAAAAATCTGTCCATTAGTATAAACAAAATTTGCAAAAGGGCGCATTTCCAGTGAAAAATGCTCGATTGCATACGTCAGATGAAAAAATCGGGTCAAATTTTAGGCAAGCAAGCCGAAATATTCGTTTGCGAAATTCGCTCCTTATCAATTTTAGGCGCGTCTATTGTGACGGTGGGCGGGCCATCGCGGGCCGAAACGTAATTTTGGCGCATTGCCAAAATTACGTCACGCGCGCGTTGCCGGTCGTGCAATTTTTGGGCAATATTCATTCTTCAAATTTCAAACGATCGCTCGGTCGAAAAGAAGGGAAAAACATGAAAAAAGAAAACGAACGCCAGATAGTATTCGAGCTCGATTTTTCCGTTGAGCCGAACATTTATCAAAAATCGTTTACGCAATTAAATTTACGACGCAACAAGCGCCGGAAGTCGAATTCTGGCCAGCACGAAAAAGACTGGGAGAATTAAGCGCAGAGCGAGACGTGCATTTGGAAGATTGCCAAAAAACACCGAAATAAACGACGTCTATCCAACGCGGCATTACAGCCGAAATTGGCCAAATAATAGAAAGTTTGACTAATGGTCGCCGTTTCTAATAAGTGCCCGCAGCGTATAAGTCCGCATGGCAAACGAAGTTCTGTGCGAATGATGTTACAAAATAAACCGGTGTTTGGCACATTAGTATTATTTTGATATTTCCTGCGAAATATTCGGAAATGTTTACGAAAAGTCGACGACATTGCATCACTTTATCCACTCAGCAACAATATTTTCCATTTACTGCTTAAATCTTGCAGCCGTTGGCAAAACAATAAAAGGGAAAATTATCGCCTTCTGAATTTAGGGAGAATAATATCTCAATAACTACTCGTAAATTGACATAAATCACGGTCCTCTTGAGCGTTTCTCACTCAGCTCTATACGTTTGAGGGGAAAAATCTATGAAACAAGTTTAAAAAATTTATCTCGATGTCGATCACGTGCAAAGAATATCCTGTATCAAATGATCAGAAAAGTGATTTCTTAGCATTGTATTCAAGTTTAACCCTGCAGAAAAATGGTTCAACTTCTTTTGTACTCAATTTCGGTACATTGAAAAGAGAAACAAAGCGGGAAATAAATGATTTGGCGCAGAGCGCTAGAAAATTTTGACTTTATCGCAATGTATCAGTCAAACTATGGGAGACAAAACGCATACAGTGTGGGCCAAAAAGGCTAAACCCCAATAATGTATCATGACTTAGGCTAATATTAACATAAAATTTTGAGACTACTTGCATTCGATAGATAAATATATGCTTGTTTCAATTCAGCAAAAAATTTTTAGCCATTTATCGGTCGTTCAATCGCTATGGCGATTTGTTTACACCTTTTTGTTGATACATTTGAGACCCCATGGTTTCTGCATTGTGTGTTATTACTGAGTATACGGTACCTACCCTTTTTTTACAATATCTTCAGTAAAAAAACTTTGTAGCACATTGGCTAAACTCTAGAGTGGGTATTTCTTCCTGCTAAATGCAAGAACTGCAAAATATCGACAAATATATAAGCAAATTGAGGACATGGCCGAAAAAGCCGGTTTAAACAAAATCAAGGTAGAGTGTAAACAAATGGCTGTAGCACCTAAATCGCTTACAGGTGGCCAAAATTTTTTAGGCGATTCAAACAGACATTTTTATCCATCTAACGACATTGAACTTGAAATTTTGTATTCAGAATTACCAAAGTTATGACCGGTTACATTTAAGTGTAGCCTTTTTTAGCTTGACCCTGTAAATAAAAATAATTCCGGCACAAAGTGTCAGAAAATATTGCGCTTATATGCCCAAAGACGCTGAAATCTGTTCTGGTGATCTTTCAAGTGCATTGCGAGAACATTCAATTTTTACCTTTAAGGACCCTTGTAAAAAATAATCGTGCTATAAAAATTTGGAGGAGACTACTTCTCCTCCATAGCTACGCCACTGTGCATGATATGATCATGTAAAAAACGTGTCATTCCTAAATGAAATGACAAAAATTTTGTCGCTTTCCAGGCAATTAAAGTTTGAAAAATTTTGGTGTATTTAGCTTCATTATAAGTAGGAAAGTGAAAAACAAAAAAACAAAACCAAAAAGCTCAAATTACCGCGTTGTCATGAGGTAAGTTGTCACTTTTGGTAGAAAAATCGATATTTTTAGCGCAAACGTAATCAATGGAGTTTTCAGCACGAGAAACCAGCCTGATCAAGCCAAATGATTTATTTCTTATCACGATTATTAGTTCGTACATATTTGTAGAATAATTTGGTATCTGATTTATCACCTCGGAGATATTAATTTGAGGAAGTTGCATTCAATTTAAGAAAAAATGATAAAGCGATATGCTTTACGACAGATTTCCTTTGCGACCATAATAAAACGACGACTGCATCATTTGAATTGAAAATTTTATGTTCATTCAAGCTTGCGACAGATAGCCAGGGTTAAATTTTTCATAATATTCGTTCTTTGCATGCATGGAAGTGGGACTGAGTTCATCATTGGAGATACACGGTTTCGTTTAAAATTTATAAAAAATGTTTTGCGCTTTTTTTGTTGTGTTCCGAAAATTCCTGCCGATGACTGCCTAGAAATGTGATTCATTCAGCTTTAGTGCAGATTCGGATAAATCTCAACTTTCTCGTACATTCGGCACCATAGGCTTTTCAAATTTACAGCTTTTAAAAACTAGCAGATGCCATTATTCGGTGTGGAAAGCATTCTCAACGTTCCACCGTACGAAACCTGTTGATTTTCAGTTTCAAAATAAGTCACTAACGCCTGACGATCGTAATCTTCATAGGATGAATTTCGGTTTGCTCGTCGCATATTTAGATAGTCTCAGAGGCGGATTTAGGAGGGGGCGCGGGGGGCGGCCGCCCACCTCCATTGGCCAAAAATAGTGCGCAAAATTAAGGACTTTTTCGAGCGATTTTTAGCGATTTTCTGGTTAAAACGGCAAATTTTTTCGCCCAAGTCAGGATTCCGCCCCCTTAGGGGTACCGCCCATCTTAGGAAAATCCTGGATCCCGCCACTGGATAGTCTGAACTATAAAACACGTAATGATTAATCACATTTTCGTTTTTCATGTTTCGCAATTTGCAGCTTGTACATACGATGCTACATCATATCTTTAGTTGAACTTATTTTTTGTAGCACACATTGATTTTACGAATGTGAAAGTCATGTGGTTGGACAGGCGAGATATTAAGCTTTATAAAGATACGTCACAATCTGCTCTTTTACCTAAATTTGCGTGATTTTCACACGATTGAAAAGTGTGCAGATTTTTTCGGGGCACATGCTAATTGTCCTAAAAACCGTGTGAATGTTCCTAGTGTTTGGATAAATTTTGCGGCAGTTGTCTCGGAGAAATCCAAAATTTTTTTAATCATCTTTAAAATTGATTATCGAGAAGCTAATATAAACTAACGTTGTACAAAAAAAACGTTTATATGCCCGAGCAGAGTTGGCTGATTAAAATTAGCTCAGAGCTTGTCAGAACTCACATTGTTTTGTGGAATAACGAAATTTAATCCAAGGGCGGAAGTTTACTCGTATCGTTCTTTTAGGTCCAGAGATCTTTCCGGGAAACTCCTCTTTAAAAAATTCAAATTCACATTTCAAACCAGACATTTGCGTGAAAGGTGGCTTTGGGCGTTAAGACTAGTCAAGTCGAGCGTGGCCGACCTAGGGCATAGGTGCACAATGGCAGGGGGAGGGTGAAATCCCAAAAATCTAAAACAGTTAATTTAACTTTCACGATTTTTTTGCTGTTTTAACGATCAAAATGGTCAAAATAGCCTATAAAACATTTTTTCGTGGTAATATCGCATTTTAAAAGCATGTTTAGTTCATTTTGACTGCATTATATCACTTTTAATACAAAAAAATGCAAAAATCTATCGATTTTGGGCGCTTTTTGAGTAAAAAGTACTTAAAAGTACTAATCTGGCGCGAAACGCCGGAAAAATTTTGGTTTTTTCACTGCTTTTTACCTCAAAAATGATACAAAAAACGTTCCATCAGCTCAAAATCACCGGAGCAGTACCTGTCCGGCTGACCCTTCAAGGGGGTAATACCCCTCCCTCACCACCTCTCCCCCAATGTGCATGTATGCCTGGGGGTCGCATGCATAGATACACAAGGTCAGGGCGGCAGGGTAGGATGAGCGAGAGGGGGATCCCAGAAATCCAAACCAGTACATTTAGTTCTTCATTATTTTTGCTATGCAGACGACGAAAATGGTCAAAATACCCCTATCAAACGTTTTTTAGCGATAAAACCACATTTCAAAGCATTTATAGTCCATTTTGACTGCGTCATATTGCTTTTAACACCAAAAATTATAGAAACTGATCTTTTTTGGGTGAGTAAAAAGCAAATAATTGACCTCAAAAATGATGCAGAAAACGTTCCGTCGGCTCAAAATCGGCGGACAATACTTGTCTGACTGACTGTTCAGCGGGGGAGGGGGTTATACCCAGACATGCACGTGGGGGTTGGAAGTCTAGTCCTCCAGAATGGAAAAATGGGAAATTTGTTCAGGAAAAATGAGGCAAAATGAAGGCCAAAAATAAAAATTGAAAATTTTTCTAAAAAGTGCCTTACATTGATCAGAATCTGTATAATAACGTAGATTTAACACTAATTTAGCACGTATATTAGTTTAGGTCATTTTAGCTCAAAGCTCAATTCTTGACCCCTCCAGACCGGCTGTTGCCCCAGATCGGCCTTGCCGTGCGTCTATGGTTACACCTCCTCACCCTTCTGCGCACATGTATGAATTGTAACATGGCCTGGGGTCAAAAACTTAGCGTTTTCCGGGCCAAAATGACCTTAAAAACTAATATAAATGCTAAAATAGTGTTGAAACAAGCTCATTGTACTGGCTCTGGTGAATCTCACGCACTTTAGAGAACGAATCTCAATTTTCATCCATTTTTGACTTTCGTTTTTCCTCATTTTGCCCAGAACCCCCACGTGCGTGTCTGGTCAAGACTCAAAACTGTCAAAAGAGAAAAAGAAAATTTTAGGAGCAAAATAAGGCAAAAAATAAAAGATAAATGAAGTCAAACCTTTTCTGCAGAAATGCTTGAAATTGACCAAAAACAGTGGATTAATGTAGTTTCTAAGCTACATTAGTATTCGTACCGATTTGTTGAGGCCAATCAAGGTTAAAATTCTTTTTGGCGAAGCGAAGATTTTATGCTTCTTACAAAGAATTACTGGACGAAAACATATAAATTCTAACAATTATCCTTTTTATAGCGAAAATCCTATAGTCTGATCAACACAAGTTTGTGCATAATTTTAAAAACTATCCCCGACAATAAGCTGAGATTGTGATTATAGCATGATGTGGTATACAGGGTGGCGCAAAGAAACATCCATCATATCTGTGACAATTAGTTTTGTTCTTTAACAGCTCTGACCTTGTAGTCTTTCGCATTTTATAGAAAATCTATCTGCCTATAAGTCTGCAAAGTTTTGTTGGGTAATATTATTTAGCTAAGTCAAAACAATAATTTCACGGGGAAGCCATTTTCTAATCTCCTTAAATTTTAAAAAAGTAATAAGCGAGGATTGACAAGGATTGAAATTTTTACTCAACCGCCATTCAGCGTGAAATGGAACAAGGCAATAAAAATTATAACTTCGCGAACAAAATTGATTGAAAAAAATTGATTTTGCAATATAATCACCATTGCATGATCTCTATTTTGCTATTTTACAGCTTAAATCATCAGATTTTGTCGAAAAAAATGATGACATTTAATAAGCTTAATGATTTATGTTAGCTAACCAAGCTGAGAAATTTCAGGTGCATTATGTTCTCGAGAATTTATTCCCCTATAAGTTTGCAAAGTTTCATCGATAAGGCATGGCCAGCTAATTTTAAACATCATTTTTACTGAAAGTCATTTTCTCGCGAAATACTCATGAATTTCCAACGAGTTATAAAACAAATTCATGAACCTGAGGTCCGTCTGCTAAAATTCGGGAAATAGCAGAAAAAACAGGAGAATTCATAAGAAAAATTGATTATGCGATAGAATTCTTTCTTTGTGCCTTTTACTAACATTCACAGATAAGTGATTTTTGGTAAAACAATGACTTTCAGCAGACTTTATGTTTTGAACTGGCCAAGAAAGACTAACTAATGGAGCTTTGCACTTTTATAGAGCAATCCATTCTCTGAAGTGCGCAAGAAACCGTAAGGATGTAGCTTTAACATTTCATAACTTGCAGATACCGCGGATTTTTTTTGCGCCACCCTGTATAATTATCGTAATTAGTCGGTTTACTGTCGATAAAAATTCTTAAGGTTTATGCCCAAGGTTATGTGAAGCAGACTACAATACTTTGAAAAACTTCAGTTGATTCAAGCCAAATCCTAACGCCATTCTAGTTCAACTACAGACGCCATCACATGTGATCGAAATGCTAAAATTTAAATTTTTCAGGTCACCCCTCAGTCTTAATCATAGATACATAGCACGACTGATCTGAAAGGGTGGAGGATCAACCAGAAAGCTTTTTTCGAGTCAAATTATCTCAATAACTGATGCAAATGGTACTCTAGTTATGATTAAAAAATATCTAAATTTGTTATTTCACCGTTTCTAGTCGATTTTAACCTATTTTGTCTGAAAGCTGTGATCTCATTTCTACTCAAAAATTGTCTACGTTCCTATCCCGAAGAGACTAAAGACCCCCCTCAGCCATGCATGGGCAGCAACTGAATTCTGGTTAATATGATTGGACAAAATTGTCAAAAATAGCATTAAAAATACAATTCTGGGAGTCTATCGATTTTTCAGGGGTCCATTAGATTTCGGGGAAGGGGTTCAGGACCCGCCGGACGCCTCACACCCATTTGTACCCCAACCCTACGTAATACTTGGTCTGAAATCTCTCAAAATGTTTCCCTTACATTATTGCTCTTCTATGCATCCGAATCATTTCCACACACACACACACACACACACACACACACACACACACACACACACACACACACACACACACACACACACACACACACACACACACACACACACACACACACACACACACACACACACACACACACACACACACACCATCATCAATCATCATCATCATCATCTCTGAAGCTACCGTAGGATGCAAGCAGGAAGGATATTCAACCTTTATTAAACAACGCTAATTTCGTTGTATACAAACAAGCCCGAAATAAACGAGCCAGTTTTTTTGTCTCGTTTACGAACCCGTCCCGCGTTCGTTGCATTTTTCCTATTCCAACTGGCACCAACTAAAATTGCACTCGGTTCAAAAAATTCTTATTCGTTAGTATACATACATAAGCATAGATGTGTACGTATAGAATGTAACAAAATCGAGCCAACGAAACACCGAGTTTACGGGTTGAAAAAAGATTATCCCTTCGTTGCCAGGCGCCTGCGTTCGATCTCACGCGTCATTACAGTAAGACCGCGACTAAGTCCTATTGAAAAAAACGAAAAGCCTTGCGGATCGAGTGCCTATTTCTAGACTGGAACGAAACGGGGTTATTTGGGACAAAGAAGAAATAATCGATCCGAAGTTGACCAAAAAAGAGTTTGCACTGAAAAACCGAGTATTGTAATAGAATTTTTGACGACATGCCAAGCGAATAACGCGCGTCGGGCGGGAGGATTACTGTAGCGTATTTACAGTGCGCAAATGTTGTACATTTGTAAAATTTCGGCGATTATCGACGATTGTTGCATAAATGAAACGATGTGCGTTGTACTGAAGGTGAAGAAAATTGTTGAATGCCTGTCAGTCGTATAATAGTTGTTTATAAAAATGAAACATGACGAAATTTTGACGAAATTTCGATATTGCAATTTGAATTCAGTCCGACAAAACTTGCGGCTCAATACGATAAGAGTTTCTTAGAATAATTTGATTGTTTATGCTTAATTTATCTAATACTAATAAAATTATGAAAGTTGACGAAAAATAATTCCGAGGTTGTAGTCTGCAGGATAACACGATAATAATAATAATAATAATAATAATAATAATAATAATAATAATAATAATAATAATAATAATAGTAATATTAATAATAATAATAATATTAGTAATAATAATAATAATAATAATAACTCAATAATAACGAGACAGGAAAACGAATCCAGGATCTTCGTAGAGTAAGGTATCCAAAAAAATTTGATATCTTTTACGTAAAATTGCGTTTTTAGCCATTTTCCGGTATTTATTTTCACTTAAACTCATTTTCTGGCGTGTTTTTTCAAAAAAATTTGAAAATTGCATAAAACAACGATTACATAGTTTCAATTTAATTGCATTTTATTTAGTCGCATGGTTAAACATAATTAAAATTTTCATACATCCCATACACTTATGCGGCGGAAGCAAGATGCGCAGCTTAGATAATTCGGCGTGACGGTCACAAGAGAATTCTGCGTCAAGCATCGGAAAGTTTAAAAATACAATTAGATAAAAAATTCTAAAATTAGAATTTCCACTTTTTTATGAGCCAAAAAATTTCTCTTCCGAAATGTTATTTCTGGCACGGATACCGTTTTAAACTGCACAAAAATTAAGAAAATTGTCATAAATAACTTCGTCCGGCATGCAAATTTGATGATAAGCGTATGCGTTTCCCAACTGTTGAACTAAACGAAGAAACCAGAATTATCCCCCTTATATTAACACAAACCCCTTGAATCCATCTTCAAAGAGAATAAGTATGAAAACAAAGAGAAAATAGAAGCTAAAACAAGAATCGTTGTTGTCATTCAAAAGTGTTAAAAATTGTCGTTAAATAAATCTAAATGCAGCTTCGTGTCCCCTGATAGTAAAATTCACTATTCTCGTAGTCATCATTTTCCTGATGAAACTCACAAATAAATTGAGCTATTTAAATCTGCTCCGAATTCTCGCAAAAAAGGCAGTGCAGACATTTTGGTTGGAATTAAGACAAGAGGATTTAATTTCTAGCGTATAATAGACTGAATTTATAGATGTCAGTGACCATGATTCACAGCATGGCTGGTGCATAGGTGGGCAGCAGCCAAATTTCGGGGCGTGGGGCAGGGTGGGTCCGACAGGGCAAAATAGGCAAAAACAATTCTAGGGAGGGCATCGATTTTGGGGGCCGGCAAGATTTCTTGGGGATGTCAGCTGCTTTAAAAGGAGTCAGCCGGACAGCTCATTCGAGCCAAAATAGTCCTAAAAACAAGCATAAATGCATAAAAAATCGTTACACATTTATTAACCCACAGTTTTTTAAAATCATTTTTAGGTATTTTCATCAATTTTTGATTTTCATCCTTTTTCTGGCCTAACTTGCCTTAATTTCTATCTGAGAATTTTCCATGTTTCTATTCTTTAGGGTCTAATACCCTCAATCTGTCGATTCTGTCCCAACATGGCCACCAGTCCCAACACGGCCACCGTCCCAACACGGCCACCGTCCCAACACGGCCACCGTCCCAGCACGGCCACCGTCCCAACACGGCCACCGTCCCAACACGGCCACCGTCCCAGCACGGCCACCGTCCCAACACGGCCACTGTCCCAACACGGCCACCGTCCCAACACGGTCACCGTCCCAGCATGGCCAACGTCCCAACAAAGCCACTGTCTCAACAAGGCCACTATCACTGTATTTTAATCAGTTAAGTAGGTATTAATAGTTAATTACAGGAAGGTAATGAGGCATGGATATATATGTGGCAGCAATTAAATTGATGACTAAAGTTAGTTTTTTACATGCATAAAGAATTTCGCATGCAACGAAGCATTGTTCTGCACTGTGGTCGGGCTGTACATGTTGGGCGCATCGGAAACATTCAGCACCAGAATTCTGGGGTGGGGGTGCAAAATCTTTAAAGATGGTCTTAAAAATGGTGGTATGGCGAAGAAAACACCATTTTTCAACGTTTCTCATCGAGCACTATCCAGTGGCATAAAAAAATCGCGAAAAAAACAAAAAAATCCAAAAATTAATTTGGGGGACATTTGGTTTCTGGGGGTATTCGAACTCCTGAGGATGACTTACCCCAAACCCCCCACGCCCACGTGTGGTGGTGGCCTTGTTGAGACAGTGGCTTTGTTAAGACGGTGGCCATATTGGGACGGTGGCCATGTTGGGACGGTGGCCATGTTGGGACGGTGGCCATGTTGGGACGGTGGCCGTGTTGAGGACGGTGGCCGTGTTGGGACGGTGGCCTTGTTGGGACGGTGACCATGTTGGGACGGTGTCCGTGTTAGGACGGTGGCCGTGTTGGAAATTTCGGTGGCCGTGTTGGGACGGTGGCCACGTTGGGACGTTACCAATCTGTCCACGTTCCTACCTGCGGTGGTAATCCAAATGGTTTTTCAAAACAATGCATTTTTGAAACTACAAATTTTCAGCGCCAAGCCAAATACATACCTTTACTAAAACGAGCGATCACCATTTTTATACTAATTAAAAACGACACATGATGTGGCTTTTTTCGAAAATTTCGCAAAATATACATATTGAAAAAGTGCCGGATCTAGGTAAATATATGCTCGAATAAGTAATAAACGAACTAATTACCGCGCCATGCCCGCAGGTGCAGTTTTTTAGATGATAAAACAATGACAAAAAGTGGAACAACCGAAAAATCCTAACAGTAAATGAGCGCTCCGGAAGAAAAGTCGTTTTATGCTAAGTGATTGCATTTGTTACATACTAGCTTAAAATGTTAGGATATTTTTATTGACAAAATAATTACGGATTGTATGTGACGTTTTAAGAGTAAATTGTCAGGTTACTGTAGCCGAAACTTATTGAAAAGCAAGCGAAAAGGTTATTTGGAGTATGACAAGAAGGCAAGATAATTCCGAAACGACTGACGGATAGTGAGATGAAATAGGATATAAATAATAACGAAATATTCGAAAATGAGCTGAACTAGATTTCAGGCCAATCTGGGTGCGGTTTCTATATTCAGTTTTAAAGCAGGCTCGAAGTTGAGCGCCACTTAAGTCTAAATTTAAGCTGAGCTTAACTTAACATGAGCTTAATCTTACCTTAAACACAAACTTAAACTCAAGCTAGGCTTAATTTTAGAATTGATCGAATTGCCATCAAATCAACGGGTTCCAGTAAAATTTAAGCCTGTTTTATCTTAACTCGTTACAATTAGACTTTGGCATATATTTTGAGCCAGCATTGCTTTATAGAAACCGGGTCCTGGTGATTAGACAATATCGTCGACGAGATGCAACAAAAATACTGTAAATTTGTTTTTTTGGCAAAATGCCAACTAATAAGAAGACTTGAATAGAAAGCAAGAAGGAGGCGTTCAAGAGTTAGAACGAGTTATCAAGAAAGTAATCGATTTGAAAGGAAATTGATCGGGCCAGTCAATCATATAAGCACGTGCAATAAGCCCAATGAGGAATTACGAGTTAAGCTGTCAATCAATCGATAAAATAAACAGTCAAAAAAGGTTAGAGCGGTAAATGGAAAACATTGACGGCAATGAAATGAAAGCGATACTTCAGCAAGGCTTTCGGCCAAGATTTCAAGAATTTTGTTTATATAAAGTTAAAAAAACTAGCATTGCTCTATTGATTTGACCAAAGCGGAATGCGGGAAACAAACATAATAAAAAAACAGAAAAATTGATGCAAAAGCTTCAAAATTATGGTCTAAAAATTTAATTTCTCATTCATAAATATCAGCCAGATAGAAATAACGAATATATTTTATTACTCTGTGATATTTATTGTAGCAGCTCGATTGGTCCAGCTGGTTTCGTATTTTTAAATATGCTCACCAATGATCTTCTAATTAAGTTATGGAGATAATTTCCCAGGAACTAACTTTTGATTTTTTCTCATTCTTTTTGCCATTCATTTGTTCATTTTTATCAAAGAAATGAGCAAACGGCCTTTTGTTGCTTTAAACGACGAAACAGAAAATACGACTCCGATACTTCCTCCTTAATTTATTCAGTTTTGACGAATTCGAGATTCTTCCTCGAGATTTTCTTTTTCGATCAATTTTTGACATTTAAACCAAATTCAATCTAATTAGGTATAATTATGTGACGCAAAAGCTAGTCAAATGGTCACCTTAGCCTCGGAGAGAATATTTTTTATAAATCAGATAAAAACTTGCAGTACTCTAATTACTCAAGGAATCCGACTGCATTTTTACACGTGACCTAATTCTGGTTGGAGATTATTCGGAAAAAATGAACCATGGCCAAGCAGGTGACGTCTAGTACATAGATTCATTAACGGACGGGGCTAATAAGGGCTTACGGTCAAGCTAAATGGTGTAATTTTTCACTTTTTATGGATCTCTTCCAGAAAAAGTAGCTAAAAAAGCAATTGCGTCATCAAATGTAGATAGTAACCGGAAATGTTTTTCAACCGATAGTAATAATAATAATAGTAATGTACTGGAATCGGTAATTTTAGCTTTCATTTGATTTTTATCACAAATTTTTGTGCTTTTCGCATTGCGTTTCGAAGCGAAATTATGAAAAATTAAATCATACGCGATGCGCACACAGTACGGAAATTATTAGAATAAAAATAAATAAACTAAAAAAACGTGAATTCTGTTTTTCACGCCGATATTTGCAGCTTTAATAAACTTTAGCGAAATTTAATCTTACTTTTATTTTTATTTTATTTTTCCTATTGAGTCTATGCTTGTGCGAACAGAGGATATCGCAGACGCGAAGTGAATAGCAGGTAGCGGTATTCGTAAAAAACGTTTCGTTTTATAAAAAAAGCAAAGAATCGACTAAGGCAATGAATATACGAAGAAGAGAGGAATACAGATTAGCCAAAGCGGACTCAAACGACTGCAGTGTAACATGATGAAAAACTAGTAAAATTGGACTAAAACATGTATTAAAATTCAAAATTCTCAACTTAAATAAAAGCAATAAACAAAAAATAAGGATACTTCTATGGATATTCGAGCAACAAAAAATCTTTGTTTACAAAAGTGTAAACCGAAAAAAAAATACAGGGGCAACTCGGTGTAACTCCGCGATTCTGTTTCCCTATATTTCTTCTTTTTTTAGAAAACGCTTGATGGTTTCCGATATGTACGTCAGGAAACGAAATGGTTAAATGACTGAAAAACTTTATGAACTCGAACTAAATGCGCTACGAGACATTATAAATTTGAGCTCCCAATAATGCGTCATCGCGATAAAAATAGGCAAGAAAAGTTGGGAAACGTGTCAGAAATAAGAAACTATATTTTCGGCTAGTCATTTTACCAAGGGGTACAAGTTTCTGATTCAGTAATCTGGCTTATAGTGACTTTACAACCAGGATTCCGGTCTAATAAGGGTGGTCCGGCCATATAACATTTTTGTATAAGCTAAAATCGATAAACGATTGAGTTTCGCGCTAAAACTCGGAAAAACGTCAAAATAAAAAAAAATTAAAATGCCTTGTATCAATCTAATTTATAGTTTAGCGAATGCCGAAAATTTATTAAATGCTGCGAAATTATTATACATTCTAATCAAAGTGTTATAACGATTTTTTTCTAAAATTTGTTCGAGCCTAAAAATGCCTCACCGGGGCTGAATGTTTTCAGTCGATGATGATCAATCGGTCGTCGCAACTCGAAGTTTTTGTTCAATCGATTATCGAATATCATCCTACCGTGGCCGTGTTCGTGCTTTTCGCCCTGCCTATGACTCGGCTTTGCCTTTTGACTTCGTCTCAGGTGAATCTGCTTTGCCATTATATTTCGCCTATTGGTCACTAGCGTGCACTGAACGGGAAATTAACGATTTTGAGCCTAGTGAAATTCACCGAATCACTGAATAATATTAAATTTCGGTGGCGCACTAAAAAGGAAAGGCAAAACCAACCATAGATGCTCAGCATGGCCAATCAGGGGAGGGGGGTCAGCCAGCCCAGAAGGGACAGTTAATGAGCCTTTTACGGTGTCAAAGTGACCTCAAGAACTGGTTTATATGCTAAAATAACATTGAAACTACGTTTTTCCCTACTTGTATGGTCTATTTCAAGCAATTTTGAAGATAATTTCCGATTATCATCCATTTTCCACAATTATTTTGCCTCATTTTCTCCAAAAAATTTATCTGTCCTTTTATTCTGAGGAGACTAACTAGACCATAGAGGCACAACATGGCTAGTCGAGGAGGTCAACCGATGTGAGGGGTCAAATATTGAGCATTTTTCTGGCCAAAAGTGACGTCAAGAACTGGTATAAATGATTATATAGTGTTATCAGCACTTCTGGTGAATTTGAAGCCACGTCCGAGAAAAGAGTCTATTTTCATCGATTTTTAGCTTACATTTTGCCTAATTTTTCTCAGAGAATTTCCCATTTTCCATTCTGTGGGCTTAGACCCCCAAGCTCCCCACTTGCACGTTGGGCATAACTTCACTGAGGAAGTTAAGGGGTCGAGCACTGACGAACGATTTTAGCCCATATCATGGATATTCAAACGCAACTAAACACAAATATGGCATCGTTGCCAAATTTTGTTTATCTACATTAGGCAAACTTTGCAAAGTAATTCTAAAAGACGATCTACATGTACCTTTTCCAAAAAGCAAAAAAATGATAATCCTGAATTTAACAGATTTATTGTCCCATGCAATAAATTTCAAAATTCGGCCCTTCTCTGGCCATGGACCCACTACCTAATTGAAATAAATTTAACCTATAAATACGTTAAAAATGTAGTCGCGTTCCTTCATTATTTTTTTTTAATTTTTCGGCGCATTTTCTTCCGTTTCACACAAACATGCTGGCTATAATTTGCGTGTCGCTAATTTCAAACTAATATTAGATAATCAGGTTTTTAAATGTAGTCTTCGATCACCAAAAATTATTTAAATCTGTCGCCTTATTTATAGGAAAAATAATTTGTTACTAAAAACTATCACTTTTAGCATTGGCTTAAGCAGAACTTAGCGACGGTTTACAATTCCAGAAGAAGGCATACATGTAACAGGGGGATGGGAAGATCCCGTCGCCCAAAGTTGGTCGTCCCCCATCCCTCCCCCAGAGCCAGAAAATTTTTGATCCCCTTCCCCGATTTTTGGAAAAAATCGAATTTTTTGGCCGTTTTTAGGCGTTTTTGGCCTTTTTGGCCAAAAATTGGAGGTCAGTTACCCCCTCCCCCAAAACAATGGCCGGGACCCCCACCAATTTTGAGCCGTTACATGTATGGAAGGAGGGTGCCAGACTTTGCAGTAAACTAACAACGAAGATGATGGAAAAGCTAGCAATATTTTCACTTAATGATTTCGATGAAATTAATACGGCTTTATTTGTAGTTTAAAGCTTTACATCGAATGCAACGGTGGACCTGGCCAGCACAGCTATGTTGTTTATACTGGAAAGTAAAGTATTTCTAGTTGTTCGGTTAACTCGCAACAAAAAAAGCACAAATTAGCATAACTCCCGAATTACTATCATTAAACAAAAAAGTTTTCGAGTGTTAGTGTAAACTGCTTGAAGTGTAAACAGTTTAAAGTCTAAAATATCAATCACGCTTGAACTAGGACAACGTCGTGAATGAAAACGGACAAGGTAAATTCAGCAATTTTGTTGATTTTTTTGATCGACCATACTTATTTATAATTTGCATGAATCATTCGCTAAGTATATTACGTACAAGTTAAGACTTTATTTCTGATATAACGTTCGATTCAAATCAATTTGAATCCTGTGCCTAGTCAGTCACACTACGCATGTCTTTTCAATATACGAAAACCTGCTTTAACTTACGTGTATGTTTTAAATATGCTTCACGATCGATATGTACAGTAATCTCACAACTGTCGTTGAATTTCGCGTTTTTTTTGTTCATTTTTCGCCAGAAACCGCTAAACAATTTAGGGTTTCCATTAGCGAACCCAAAAATTTTGTTTCAGTGTAATTAAAGCTAGCTTACTCGGCGGCAAGTGCAATTTTGATACGGGCAATTCTTCTTGTGCCCTTTCAACGGGGGTGGCTCGACGTGCTTCACGTGGACGCCGCAACGCGCGCATTTCGGATTTCTAGTTTTTACTGCAAAAAAACGGGAAAAAATTGGAAAAAATAATCGACAAATTGGTCGATGAGAACGCCAAAACCCCGCCCACCGGCTTTGCAATACTCAGCTAACAGGCCTGTAAGCTAAAGCGTGCTAGCTTATACGAAAATCGAACGCGTCGTTTCCATTAAGGAAGTTTCCTTCTCTCAATTTCTGTCGCGTTGCCAACGACTGTTTTTTTTGGGAAGGGCGACGAAAAAATATCTCGTCTTCACTCCGACGAGCCAACGAATTATTAAAGGCGCCCGTAAGATAACCTACAGTAATTCTTTTCGATTCGCAAGATTATAGGGCTATAAATTTTCGCGCTCATCTCGCGCGCCCCTCGTTCTATATAATACGCTCCCCGAAGTTAGGAAAAATATATTATAAGTTTTTTCATTCAATTCGATTGGAATGAAAAAAGAGGCATTCGATGAAGGCGAGTTGTCCGCGTTTATAAATTCTGAAACGACCGGCGGGCTGCTATATCGAGATGAGGAATGGAAAAAATGTTTGTAAAAAAAGCTTTTCACGTTAGCTTATTATTCAGGAATGTCAGCCGCACGCGCGTTTAGCGCGATTTAAATTAAGGAATAAAGTTATATATTTTGTAGCTGTTCTTTTCCACCAAAAAATATGGAATTCCGGCTAGTTCCGCTCCCGGCCATACGGTACGGAAATTTTCGTCAATATCATTATTCGATCCTTATATCCGAACAAAGCGTCTCGTCATTGTTGCGTTTATCGTGTGGCTAGTTTCCAAACGACCGTTTTTTTCTAGATTTCTAAAGGAATTTGACATTCCGTCTTACTGTAGCCAAAAGCGTTACCACACGTTTCATACATATGTATGTACGCAATAAAGCGCGTTATCTAGCGACATTATGGGTTATTATTTTACCGTTTTTTTCAACCGTTTTTTTGGGTACAATCGGGACCAGTTTTGCAAAAGGTAACTTTTATCGGCTCGGTTGGCATATAGGCGTACGTATACATACGAATTTATATACATAAATGCATATCTCTGCCTTCGATAAAATAACGCTGAGCTGGCAGCGTTAATAAATATTGAAACGTACTACGTAAATGCTCGATAGAATTTTTAGAAGTTAGGAAAAAAGATGTATAGCCGACGAATATGTTTTTTTGGGTTGGTTCGAAAATCTCAAACATAACTAAATAACTGAGCGAGCGACTGGGTTTCGAGGCGCATTTTTCATTCGGAACTGAAATTTATGCATTTTTTGGCAGAGTAGGCGGCACTTGGCAACAAAAGCAGACACCGAATTTCATTTCAGCGAGTATACGGTAGTCGGTAGGCTAGCTTGGACGCCAAAAAATCCGGTAATTTAGCTATGGACGCCGAAATCTATTACGCTCGAGGCGCTTTTAAGCCGTCGTAAATCGTGCGAGCTTTTAAAACAATTCCAAACGTATAGAAATATTTTTTTTTTCACCGAAATGTTATCCGAAAAGGGAGAAATTGATCTCGTTTCATACTCAGCTGAAGCATAAATTGCACAGTTTTTTCCGCGTTGGAATTAATGACCAAAACTTTAATCGATTTTTATAATGTTATTTTGTTACTTGGTGAGGATAAGTTTGATACGTTTTAGAGCTTTAGAAAATAGGAAAAAATTTGGACATTAGGATCAAGGTCGATCATGTTTACTTTCCGCGAATATTTATACGTCATCTATTTGAAAAAACGATGTTTTAATACATTTTGAGCTATGGTTGGGCGACTAAAGATACGGATTGAGGGGCGGAATAAATAAAAATTACATAAACTATATTTAGCAGTCTAAAATTGCATTCAATTGTGAATCTGATGACGTAATCCTTTCAAAAAAAGGACCGAACATTTCATTTTAGAGTAAAAGCGCATCTATAGTCTGTTTCAATCATTGGAGAGCTTTTTCGGCAATGTAGGAGACCATACTAAAAGTCGCAATACTTTAGAATTTAGAATATCACTTTCAACATATTAGCTTAAAAAACTTTTGTAGCCACTTCAAACTTTTCGAAAAGCTCTCGAATAAACAGACAAACAGACAGAAAGTAATTTGCGCATGGCGGGCAAATTGAAAAGGATTTTGCAGTCAAAGCGATTTATATATACGTGTGAGCTCGGATATTTCTAATTCTATACGTGAACAGGAGTTCTGCGAGGGTTTCTGATACTTCCAATAATCATTTTAAGGCTTTAAATTTTACTCTGAAGAATGAGCTAGTTCATTTTGCAGGGTTTCCAAAGTTTTGGGGTGCCTGGGGATTCGCGCTCTTGATATTAAAATAGAAAAAGTGAAAAATTGTCAACAATCAGAAATTTTGTTAATTCTATGACATTTTCTTATTTTGAGCTCTGTTTTTGACTATGTTGAATTGATAAAGGCCAAGAATCTTGTTTTTTGCCTTAATCGACTTTGAGACATGTATTATAATTCTCCAATCTTTTTCCGAAATCAAAGGGGAACATACTCTGAATATACTGCGAACGAACTAATTCGTGATCATGATAGGGCTGCAGCATACATTTGTCACTGTCCAAAAAATTTCTTAGCCAAAAATCAAGCTCATTTATCACGCTGTGCGTTTATAACAATTAAGGGCAAATTATTAACGTGCGAAGTGCTGAAATGAACGAAATGAAGCCCAACGCTTAAGATGATTTGAATAATTTATAAGAATAAGCTTCTGGTGAATTTCATAGTAAAAAATTTAATAATGTAAGGTTCTTTGATAAAAAGTGCCATTTGAAAGCCCCAAAAACGTAAACTTAGACAAAAACTGGTAAAAATTACCGAAATTCGGTTACAAGCAATTTAATGTAATGACGGTAATCGTCACTTAATAAAAAGAGATTTCCATGACTTTACATACTGCAAGAATATCTTAAATTTTAATAAAGTTTGCGTTTGTTTTTCAATACTTTCTTGATCAATATTGTATAAAATGAGCTAAGGCCAGGGCAAAAATATTTGGCGACAATGTAGCAAATAATGCGTCGTGCAAATGAGGAAGATAAATAGTGTAAAAATATATTACTTAAATAAAGTGAATGATTAAAAAGATACATTAACTACTTTCAAGAAATCAATGCTGCGTGTATCCCCCCACACACACATGCAAAAAGAGAATGAAACAGTATGAAATAAAGATAGGAAGTCAATATTCCCAATTCCTCCAGAATTTCAGAATGCATTACTCTAGTCCTCTTATTTTACGACCACGAATGATTCACTAGATGAATTAAATTTACATTGAAGCAAGAACGCTTACAATATAAACTATGCCGTTTCTACATATTAACATCACAAGGCATGGCTGCAGGGAGCAATGCATAAAATTTTGGCACTGAACCTCATATAGACTGAGTAATAAACAGTGAACACAGATGCACTTTTTTGCAGGTCCGGGGATCATATGGAAAGCTTATTGAGCTGAAATAGCCTAAAACTGAATATGCAAGCCAAAACAAGTTTAAAAAACTATCTTAATTGACAGTTTAAGGCCTAGAGTGCAAGCACTACTGCAAAAATACTTTTGGGTTTTACCCAGTTTAGGCCTCAATTTAGCTTTCCCCATTATAATTTATCTTTTTGCCTTCTGGGGAGTCTAGTCCATAGATGCAAAGCACGGCCAGTCTGCTAGGTCAACAGGCGAACTATTCTGCACTAAAATGGCCTAAAAAATTAAATATAAATACTGAAATACCATAAAAAAACTTAATTAAGCCAAAATTTCTATTAATCCAAACACTTTTGCGGAAAAATTTTTACTTTTCCTCATTTTTGGCCTAAATTTTCCATATTTTCCCAGAAAAGTTTCTCTTTTTCAGGATAATTCACTAGTCTTTCCTCATATTTTTTCGAAATTTATTAATGTTTCGATGCTCTAGATAGAAGGGCATTATCGGAAACGTCAAAACTCGTGTTGCACACCTATCCTTGTTGAGCCCAAAAAAGGTACTTCAAAAAGTTTTTTGTTGCCCCCAGACATACATGCACATTGGGGGGAGGGGTGAGAGAGGTATAACCAGGGGCGGATTTAGGGGCTGCGGGGGCGGCTGCCCCCATTGTCTCAATATAGTGCGCAAAATTAAGGATTTTTGAGCGATTTTTAGCGATTTTCGGGTTAAAACGGCTAATTTTCCCGCCCAAGTCAGGGTTCCGCCCCCACGTTAGGGGTACCGCTCCCCTTTGGAAAATCCTGGATCCGCCACTGGGTATAACCCCCTGAACGGTCAGCCGGACAGGCACTGTCCGGCGATTTTGAGCCGATGGAATATATTTTGCATCATTTTTGAGGTCAAACGCAGTAAAAAACGTCAAAATTTTTTTCGGCGCTTCTCGCCAGATAAGCAATTTCAAGTACTTTTTACTCAAAATGCGCCCGAAATTGATAAATTTCTGCATTTTGTTATTGTTAAAAGCGATGCAATGCAGTCAAAATGGACCAAAATGCTTTTAAAACGCGATATTACCCCGAAAAAACGTTTTATAGGCTATTTTGACCGTTTTGATCGTTAAAACAACAGAAAAAACGTGTATGGTAAATTTATCGTTATGGATTTTTGAGATTTCGGCCCTTCGCCTGCCGACCCTGACCTTGTGCACCTATGCCTCAGAGTTCCCACGCTGCGTACGTACGCTCTAGACCCCAAACCCCCGCCGTACGCACGTCTAGTCCGAAGCCCTCCATCGGATAAGGCATCCTAAATACGAATTGTACCTCTAGACATAGCCTCTTCGCTTCTGTCCATGCCCCCGGGCGAAGCGTTTTTCTCCCTCTCGCTGTTTATTTCGCGATTCAGTATTTTTCTCTGCTCGACCAGAACGCACTTGTCGCAAGTACAAGCGGCGTACTGGCAGTAGCGCTTGTGGCCCTTGCGGGCTATTTCCACGCCGTGGTTCAAGCACCGTTGGCAGTGGTACGTTTTACCAACCATCGAATTGGCGCTCGAATTTCTGGCTACCGTCAGGGAAGCGTTTGGCATTAAATTGGACGTCGACTGAAAAGTCAGCGAATAATAAATTTATAAAATATTAATTAAATTATATTATAAAATATTCATGAAAATATTGAAGCAATAAAATTATAATAAAAGATAATCGAATGATAGAATGATTTTATGAATCGAAAAGATAGCGATTTTATGACACCTTCCACTCATCCAAGACTTCTTAAAAGATAGCGGTCACGAAATTTTAAGTTTACCTTAACTTTTTGAGTTTTAAAGGCTGGAATGGTCAGAAATACATTTTCCATCAACGGCCAGCGCGAGAACAAAACTTCCTTAAAATCATTGGCGTAAAATAAGCCGAATTTTTTTAAAACAATCAATTGTAAGAAAAGTTTTGGACGGATGAGCACCTAAGTGTAATTTACAGATTGAGCTACTATCTGCAGCCAATGCCATACGTTTGCTGAAGGGGAGAGGGGGAGGGGGTTGGGAAGAAAAGGTTGTCCCTACAATAAGTACTGGACTGACTGAATTTCTCAGTGTGTCAGAAAACTTATGAAAATATGCCGTTAGCGGTTTTATTGCCTGAAAGTATCCTTTTTTCGACGTTTTATGCCAAAAGCCATTTGCCAAAAGCCATTATTAACCTTATTTTGCTCAAGCATTGAACTTTTGGAAAGACTGCTTATGTTTTCGTGTTATAAAATACGAGCATGGTGAGAAGCATCAATCATGCTCATTTTGACGTGCGACTATCGTTTTAAGCCCAAAAACGCAATTGCAGCTGATTATTTTTATCCAGACAAGAATATTTGCAACAAGGCCAACAATTTATGATTAAACATTCAGCCTTGAAAGGGTGACTGACTGAAATTCGAAAATTAAATCGAATTCTGTTTTTTCTTCAATAATAAGCATTTGAACTTTAAACACTACACACAAAAATTATGCATTTATAAAAAAGTTGTTTTAATAATGCGTTATCTAAACATTCTGATTTTACGCCAGCAATTTCTCTATTCACATAGGCGATTAGACTACACTAAAATATTTTTACTGAACTTGAAAGAATTTCAATCAAAATATAAATGAAGCACTTTAATCGATCGAATTCATAACTTATATATTTTATAAATTATGTTCAATAACTTTTATCATTATTAAACTTTCAATCCACATGTGCCTCTCAATTCTGTCTATTTCAAGCGAGTTTTTACAACGAGTAATCTTCCGTTCAACCAAGAAGCGCTATTAAAAGCGCTATTAATAAATCGCCGAATGTTTCAATTTACATGTCCTACATCGCTAGCCGGGTTAGAAACTGGAAAAATGCATGTTTACCAAAAATCTCCAACAAAATACGCATCTAAAAACTTAGAACGTCGCATAAACATCCAGTATTATAAATAATATTCTCACCGTATTACAAAAGCCTAGATTGTCGAAAGTCGCGGCGTTGGAGAAAATGACGACGTTTGGCGGCGCCGACGGCGCGTTGCCGCCGACGCCGACGTTTCCGATGCCGCCGTCGCCGACGTTTTCATCGCCGCAGCAACTGTTGACGCTTTTGACGGACGATTCACGCGACGACGACGAGCCGTCGATGTCGGTCGGCGTCGCGGCGATCGTCGTCGCCAGCGGCGAGCCGTCGGCGGAGCAACGTGTCTCGCGTTGAGTCGACACGGCGACCGGCCCCGCCGTCGCCGAATCGTTGGACGTCGACGTCGTCGCCCGCGTCGACGTCGACGACGGCGACAGCGACGAACTCCGATGATGAAAGTCTCTCATTGGTGAAAATCTGTCGATCGTTGAAATACAAAAGTAGAGGGTTCTTTTTCGATCTATCCAAATTTATGCTAATATCTTTCGAAGCGGGCCAACGAGCTGTCGATTTGATGGTATCGAAATTGAATGATAGCGAAATCTAGGAAAGAAAATTGTCGTACATACTATTTTTTGTAGCTAGATCGTGCGCTCTTCCTCGAAATAATTCACACTTTAAGCACAGAATCTTTGAATTCAACGATTTTTAAGAGGGCGCGCAATGTGACTATATTTAATTCAGTTATTTGGCACTAAGAACCTATGATAACGAAAGCCAAAACGCAGTTATTGTCACAGACAGGCATGAAGGTGGGATCTAGGGCTTCTAGACGTCTAGAGGAATGAAAGAGATCCTTTTTGGAAGAAATTGAGCAAAATAAAGGTCACAAATATGCAAAAGACACAATTTTTCTGGAAAATTGTTTACGGTCTATTGCAACAATTTAAGAGTTGATTAAAACTCAGGAAAGCTTTTCACAACTGACCTTAAATCAGCCCGACCCCAGAACCGGTCGTACTGTTCAATTGGGCCTGAGCCCCAGCCCATCCATACTGTACGTTACACGGACAATTTTTTCGTTTAGATCAATTTACACTGTAGCTTAACTATGTTCCCAAATTCGCTGCTTAAAGTACGCTTGTATCCTATCACGCGCCCCTACGCTCCTTTACAATACACTAAATTGACGATTAACCACAGGTGCTAAAAATCTACAGTAAGTCCAGTCTAAAAAGTACATATACAATTCTACTACGCTTAAAAGAATGGCGGACAATTAAGAGCGACGCGAGAATGAATTAAAGTCCGAGCGGCTGCTGTCGCCCGGCCCGAACTCGCCCGCTCGGCAACTTGGCTCATCATCCGGCGTCCGATTATATAACGCGATCGAACGACCGCCAAAAAAATCGTCCCGGTACAAAAAAATTTTCTGACGCTTTTCCAACAAAATTCTAGTTCGATTTATCATTCAAAAAAAGCTGGCCTAATGAACACGGAGGGATAACAATATTCAGCGTGAAAGGGATGGCAGTTCCCAAAAAAATCCTATTGAAAGCCCGGGCCAATGATTTAGCGAGCCGAGAGCTTATCTTTTGCGCCCGTGTATCGAAATTACCCGCCGAGGTGAAACGCCGAGTCAACGAAAGCAATTTTCGAACACTAGGCCTATATGTATAAAAATGTACTCAGATAAATGCTTACGGAACAGTTGCCAATATTGCGAACGCAGCGCGTTCCACGCGCCTCGCTCGAATGTAGCTTTTCGACGCAATATTTTTGCTAGCCGAAAAAAAACCGGGCTGGGCGGAGCGACGGAATGGGCGAAGTTGAGATAAAGAATCGGGTGTTAAAAAACAACTGGCTTACTGTAGCCCAAGCCGTGCCTTTTCGCCTTTACACGCTTATACGCAAAAGGCTAGGCTATGATACATAATGGCGTTAGATAGTTAGCTCAATATGCCTATATAATTTGTAGTCGTCGGCTCGACGGCTCAAAATTATAATTTCAATTTTTCGGTTCTATCCGCCGTCGCTTGTATTATTTGAAAATATTTGCATAATAGACCGGCGTAGAATTGAGAAAAACAAGGAAAACAGTTATATACACGGTAAACTTTTTATCCTATGATCTATAACCTAAAGCCATAAAAATGAAAGATTGGTGAGCGACAAGGTCTTCTTCTATATAAAATAAATGTTAAAAAATAAATAATCAACTGAAGCGAGTTTTTAATGCGGGAAAACCGGTACTGATAACGTCGTCTGAAAGATTACTGTAGAAGCTTACCCTCGCCGTCGAAACCGTCGATGAACTATCGATTGATTCAGAGTATAAAATCGGCGAAAATTCGACGAGAATGTTTGCGAAAATTGCGAAAAGTTTCGTAAAAAGTTTGTTAAAATTAGATAAATAGTTTCAAATTTAAAATAACGTTCGCTCCGCGTATTACTGTAAGAATGGATGGTCTCGTAACGATAAATGGGCGATGATCATTCCATCCCGTCACGTACGGAATGATACGACTAATCGGCGTTTTCAGGCGGTGGTGGTGGTGGTGGCAAATCGTCGGCGGAACGATGAAAAGAATCCAGAAGGCAACATATAAATTGTTGCAATAGAGTCCGCCGAGTTTATCTAACTTCGTAACAATGCGATTCAGTGGCATTTTATCCACTTTTTCCGCAAAAAAAACTTTAACAGTCGGAACACACGTGCGCAGCGTTGACAAAAGAGAACTCTGCCGCGCACAGGTGTTGAAAAGAAAACTTTATAGCACAATGAGCGACCGGGCGAATTGATGCGTCTTCGCACGCAGGTTGAATTTTGTATTTAAAAATGCGTCACATTTGTATTAAAATTATTGAAAAAATTTCAAGGCCGCTAAGCGGCGCTCGAATAGTAGCTAAAAACGTTTAATAGGTCCGCTAGGGCGGCTAAAATAGGGTAGAATGTCGATATTACAAAAGTAAACTAAGTAGGTGGCGTGGCATCCATGAATATGAGCTAGGATGTAATAAAACTTCTACTGGTATTCACCAAAAACGCCGGCGAATCGTTTGATCAGGCGTCGGCGGTGGGTCAAAATTAGCATAAATCGCGCAAAAAATATAAAAGAAATGAGTAAAAGCATAAGAGGTGTGGTTTTTGGTATTACTGTAGGCGACTTGGCCAAACTTCGAACAAACAATCAATCAAAACTTGACTGTCGAAGTACTGAGCACTGTACAAAGCACAATGCCTGTGAATTCACAACGAATCCGCTGATCGCCGAAGCGCCGCAGTCTCTACGTTGAATAATACACTGTGAAACCATCGAAAACACGTCGAATGAGTCCAATAAGAAAAGTCGAGGAAGGCGCTATATTTTTAGCGGGTCGTTGACGACGATATTTTCGAATGGGGATTTCGACGACGCCATCGCGTTCGCTCGCATTTAAATGAATGAATGCTACGTATGCGTGCTGCTGCTGCTGTATATTTGTTGTGTTGATGTTGTTGTTGTTGTCGTCGTCGTCCCGTTGAAGAACACGCACCCGAAAGATTATTATTAGCGAAGTGGAAAACCTCAATGATGAAAAAACAACATTTATTTTTCCAGACGGCACATACGACGACGAGATTATTGTTCCGCCGACCGGCTCCGTGCTAGCTCGTGCCAGGTTCGCCGGGCCCGCTGGCCAGACTCGTACCGCAGCTGCGTGTTTGTTTGCGCGACGATGATTATGCGAGATACGATATGATATAGAATGTTCGTTATACATGGTATGTGTGGTAGGTATGGTAAATAGCCGAAAATGCACTCAGTCGTTCGCACGCCCGTCGACGTCGTGTTGCAAACAAGGTTCTATTATTTTTTTAAAGGAAAAACGCTTGTTTTTCGTTAATCGCCGGCCACACCAAGCACGGACCGGTACGAATGTTGTTTTTAAACATTAATGAAAAGAGCGCGCGCGTCCTCCTGCTTCCTGCGAGCTTTCATTATATGTACATAGTCTTTATTATTTATACGAGCTGAAATGGCGAGTGGGAATGCATAGTGGTAATATCAGCACGTTGGCGCACCGCATAACCGTTTCGGGGCACCGTCCGTAGTTTTGGGGTTTGTTTAAGCTAAAAACGCAATGGCGCAAATACTGCATTATTCGCATTCAGTCGATTAAGAGCAATGTCGCAGATGGATTTTGACTTTTGACCATTTTCCTTCTTAATTTCCACTCATTTTCCTCTTCAATTTCCTCTTAATTTTCACTTATTTTCCTCGGAAAATTTAGCTTTTCTGATTGGAGAGAGGCTAAACCACACATGTACGGAAGAAGAAAGTGGGTCTGAGTGTCTAAACTTCCAGAATGAAAAAATGTGAATTTTTTGACAAATTGAGACAGACTGGCGGCCAAACATGGCTGAAAAATCGACAATTTTCTTCAAAAGTGTTAGAAATTGACCGGAAAACGTGGAATAACGTATGTAGTTTAAATGCTCTTTTAACTTGAATACTAATTTTTTAATTCGTTTTGTCTTGAAAAAATTTTAATATCTAACCACTAGAACGGCTAATACCTAAAATCGGCCGTGCTGTGCATTTGTAGCCAAGACCCCAATCTGATCCCTTTATGTGCATGACTGACCCTCAAGCGTGTGCATCAAAAAAAAAATGAAAAGTAAATTTTTTTGACAATGACGCATTATACTTCTATTTTTAAACAACGAGCTTTTATACATAAAGAACAATTATAGGTTTTCTCATGTTATTGGAAGTTCAATAAATATTCGGAAGTTCATTGATATCATAAATCAATTTTACGACACATTTGTATCAGCAGGTATTTTTCATTGCTCTGGGCTGAATAACAAGAACTGAATCCCCAGATTGCGGCGAATCCTAAAGAAAAATGGTTTGGATCATTCGTACTTTCTTTTTTTAACTTTTTGTTTTTCCGCAATTCTTTGATGCCAACTGATAATGAGAAAATCGAAAAAGATAATTTCGGTCAAAATCTGCAATGTTCTGTATCTAATCGGCTTAAAAATTCTTGAACTCTTCAAATTTCGGCCTTCGCTCATATGGTACTCTCACCCCTTCAAATCAAATTATGCATAAGTCAAAAATCCGAGTATTTGAGAAAACGAAGTGCATTTGTCACATTCATTCCCATAGGGGGGTTGAGGGGGGTTCTTACCCCCACCTCAGGGTCCGAGACTTGAATCACTGTCGGACGATTTTGAGCTATCAAACATTTTCTGCATGATTTTTGGATATAAAAGCAGCGAAGATACTAAAATTTTTTCGGCGCTTCGCGCCGACTAATTTATTTCTGTTTTGTTTACCCATAAAATACCTAGAATGAACTTAAAATGATCTGAAAAGTCTAAATTTTTGATGAATTCTTATATTTTTTAGTTACAAAAGCAACGAAGCTAGTCAGAATGGTACAAAAAGTAGTTAAAAATGCAGTTTTTTTAAATTAAAATATGCTATATAGGACGTTTTAGCCATTTTCTATATTTGACCTGCAAAAGAGGCTAGACTCTTAATTTAGTGGTCCTAAATTTTGGGATTTACCCCCTCCTGGACTTTCGACCTTGGGAAACTATGATTTGTTACACTCACTTTCCCAAAAGTAGTGTTTTGAAATTACTGAAATTGTGGGAATAAGCAAAGCCGTCGTAAAATATTCTTTGTGCCAAAATCAGACCTGCACTTTGGGTGAGTATCTTGGGCGTTTAGACCCATTGAAGTAAAATGAGCAATGACGAAAATAAGGCAAAAGGACGGTTAGAAATGGACAAAAATCGAGAATTTTTTTGCAAATGTGCTTTAAAATCATCAGAAACTATAGGTGAACATAATTTTTGCGCAATCCTAGCAATACGACTACTTTTCGAGGTCATTTGAGCTCACAAAAGCTCTCAGTCTGACCCCTCCAGGCTGGTCTTTTATGACTAAATTATGAAATGGTTTCAAAAGTGGATATAATGATAATAATAATAATAATGGCCGGAAAATAACTCCGGTTAGAAATGGATATAAGGGATAAGTTTTGTCTTTACTCTAACCCAAAAGCTTCCCCATTTTCCGTCCTAGCACAACTTATGCTCCACGTAAGTGTATGTTCACAATCCTATTCTGCAAGGTAATTTTAAAAAGGTGATTGCAAAGGCTAATTTTCCAAAACGGGTAGGTAATGCTTATTTATAGGGGCAGGGCACATAGGAGGGGACTGAGTAGACCTACTAAAATGAAAAAAGGAAATTTTCTGTGAAAAATGAGGCAAAATGAAGGAGAAACTGTAAATTAACATATTTTTCGTACAATTTACGTATATGTATACCATTTTTTAAGTTCATTTTGGCCCAAGAAACACACTGTTTGACCCCCTAGACCGACTGACTCCTTAAGATCGACATGCTTTAGAAATAGAATATTGACGTGGGGGTTTGCGAGTTTAGACCTCTAGAATAAAGAAAAATTCATTCCTTGCAAATTACAGTAGACCACCCCAGAATTAAATTTCCGACATGTTTTTTGCGATGTTTGCCAGTTTTTTTCCATCCAGACCCCCAAAATTCGCTTGCTGCCCATGTACTGTGGCATCGCAAACTCCGTAAGCAGCATGAAGTCACTATTCAAACATTGTACAAACAAGCTACTGTATTTCAGCTGTATGAGCCAGATCATGCTTCAACGCTTAAATTACGCTAGCTGACATAAACCGAGTCCTCTTCCGTCAAAAGAACAGAGTGACACGATTAATATATTATGAAAAAATCGCGTATTGGTATTTTTTCATATTGCGTATGTACGGGTCGGATTAAAGGTGAATTTTGCTGCCGCGAACGGACTTTTTAGGCACAATGAAGCTAGTTTTAGACATAGATGCACAGTGTGGCCGATCAGGAGCAAGAGTCAGTCGGTCTGGGGGGATCGAGAATTGAGCTTTTTTGGGACCAAAATGACTCCAAAAACTGGTTTAAGGACTAAAACAGCTTTAGAAATAGGTTATTAAGTAGTCTCAAGTCAGTTTACAGCATTTTTATTCAAAAATTTCAATTTCCATTCATTTTTGACCTTCATTTTGCATCATTTTCTCCATAGAATTTCTCATATTTCCAATCTGGTCGGGTCTAAATATATATATCCCCAGACTCACCAGAACGCCCCCACTTGCATTAGCTGGCTCGAATTAAGTATTTGGAATGATCATTTAACACTGCTGGATTCTTTTGTCTATCGTAGTAGTGTGCGGAGACATCAATCGTGATAAAAATGCTTGATTATTACTCATATTCTGGACTTTTCGACTCTATTTTACTTTACGAACTATTCTCAAATTACATTGGACAATTATTATAAGAGAATGAATGAGGAATATAAACGAATTCGACGAAAATAATTAGAAATAAGATATTTGCATTGCCAACATCAACAGTCGTGCAAGAAAGATTAAAAGGATAATTATGTTCTAAAATTATTGTGTTGTATTAATAACGTCCCTTTTCAATACTTTATGTTATCGTTTATGCCATGCCAACTAATGATATTACACAAACAATGTCGTATTCTAAGCTTCCAGCTAGTCAAAATAATCTTGCAAATAACGGACGAGAGAGGTTTAGGGCTTTGGTCTAACCTCCGGCCCCAGAACGCATCCGACACGCATAATCAGATCGACCATACATGATCTTGGGGGTTTGAGGGGGTCCCTCCAAATTTACATCCCTTCCAGAAATTCCCCTCCCGAACTTCGAGACTTTTCAAAAGTTCCCAAAATTTTCTCTGAAAATTCGTGGAAAACGAACGTTTTTAAAGCGTTTTTAGCTATCTATTTACTCAGAAGTGTCGAATTGTCGGCGCTTCGCGCCATACTCTCATGTTTCGACCATATTTTCTTCAATTTGTTCGACTTTTTATATTTATTTTAAAACTTTATTATGTTGCTTATCTCTAAAAAGGTGGAGCATCGTCCGGAATGCCGAAAAACGATACTTTTGACGATAGCCCACCATTTTTGGGCCCAAAAAGACACTTTAAAATTCCACCTCCCTATAATTTCCATGTTGTGCATGTCTAAGATCGCCCTTTTGGAATTCTATTCAAAAAACTCACGTTGAAGTTACAGCTGGTATTGAGGGTATAGTACGTATTTACATAACCGATAATTTGTAAAGAATTTCAAACAAATTTTGCGAAGCCAACAGCAAAACTTTCTGATTGAAAACTTGAAAAATGCTTCAATCCTTAAAAAACAAATAGGAAAAATTAATGACAATATTGAAAACCTGGCGAAGAAATTAAGCGCGGAATAAGTTACTAACAGTAATTAATAGTAATTAATCATCTTAATTAATCTTAACAATTAATAATTAATACTAATAACCACACATGGGCGTGGGGGTTTGGGGGTATGCACCCCACCAGAAGTTGAAATACCCCCCAGAAATCAAAATACCCCCCCCCCAGAAAAAATTTTTTTTGCTTTTTTTAGCAATTTTTTGATGCCATTGGATAGAGCTTGATGAGAAACGTCGGAAAATGGTGTTTTTTCGCCTTACCACCATTTTTAAGGCCATTTTTGACCATTAAAAATTTTTTTTTCACCCCCCCCCAGAAATTTTTTCACCCCCCCCAGAATTTTGGTGCTGCCCACCTATGCTAATAACTAATCCTCCTGATTCCGCGTCGCATCACTCATAAATAAGATGCCGATGCACAGCATGACCGATCTGTGGGGTCAGCCGGTGTAAAAGGGGTAAAACATTGAGCGTTTTCGGGTCAAAATGACCTCAAAAACTGGTATAAGCGCTAAAATAACGTTAAATCTGCATTATTACACAGTTTCTGATCAATTTGTAGCAGTTTTTGAGAAGATTTTAAATTTAATCTATTTTTGGCCTTCATTTTGCCTTGTTTTTCCGGCCCACCAACCCCCATGCCCGTCTGGTTAATACACAATCGGTGAGAAAATATGTATTTCATATTTTGTAGCCAATGCACAAGGCATAATGCAGTTTATGGAATATCATGCGGCTCACAGTCCTATAGCATGTTGGAGTTTCAAATTGCGTAGGAATCGCCGTAAGACGTAATTTGCCGAAAGCGTAGAAAAATTTAGGTTTTTCAAGTTTTTCTCTTTCTTTCGTAATTTATCGAGGTCATTGAATGAAGCCTCATAAGAAAATCCGGAAAAACGATTTTTTGTGCATAATATTAGTTTTTTGTATCTATGTATTTAGAAAATCCCAGACTTTCCAAACTGTTGGCCCTATTACACGTGTTACATGTGTTTGCCCTTACCGATCGGACGAATATTGCCTGCCGTTGAATGGCGAAAAATAAAGAAAAAGCGCAGATAACGAAACGCAATGAAAGTAATTGAAAAGTTATATCCGATATGATAAGAAAAATTGTTGTTAACGCCTAGCTTTCATATAGAGAAACCAATATACCAGACTGTCTGAAGACAAAACCGCAAACGCTTATTTTTTATTTGCTCAGCAGCTACGAGGATATAAACTTTATTGTACAATAAATGCAATAGGCGGGTGAAGAAAAATATATCGGATATGAGTGATAACGGTTCGACTTTTCTCTAGCAAAATCACCTCGGATTATCCTAATACATTTTACCAATGCGACACTAGTCACGAGATGCTTGCTATACACGGATATCCAGTCAGACAAGCATTAAAACAGGGTCGGATTTAATAAAAATAAAAGAAAAATAAATAAAGTTTTCTTATCGGGCCTGAGTCGAACAATCGGAAAGACAGGGGAAAGACATTACGATCAGACATGCACGTTGGTAAGGTTTAGGGTCTAAACCAGATATGCACGTAGAAATAATTTACGGCATCTAGACCCGCAAGAATGAATAGAAATGTCCCTAGTTTTTCGGAAGATAAGACAAAATGACGGACGAGATTTAATGAAAATAAAAATTTTTTTGACAAAATCGCTTGAAAAAGTAATTATGCATTGTGGATTACCATAATTTTGCACTATGCTTCTATATGCATTTTAAGACTAGTTCGGCGTTGAAAATCTGCTTGCGATTTTCTGGCGCAAATAAGATTAGGTGAGAATTTTTGAGCAAAAAATTGCTCAAAAATGATCAAAAACTTTTGAATAACAGTTTTTACTCTATTTCTAGTACGTAAACAGGTTTTTGGGGTAATTTTCGCTCAAAGCAACTTCTCTGGCCGACCCCGGACCGGCTAAGCTGTAGAGACTCATTTATGGTGCACTGTTTGTTTTTCTAAAATAAATACAGAAATTCTGGAGTGAAGAACTGCTCATGCCGACAATATCTCATTTACATCTCTAGCTCGAGGCGCCATAAAATTTTTAAAATTTAGGCTAAAGGATAGCTAGGGACAAGTAAATTACTGGAAAAGCAATGCTAAAACTTTTCAAAGAAAGTTTGTGCGTACTGACGAACATTCTAAAGAACTTTCGGTGAAAATATTTTCCAACAGCGTTCCTCTTCCAGAAATTCAAGCAAAGCCTGAGAGTGACGTTAAAAAATGTAAAAGGATAAATGATAAAAAATGACAAAATACATAAATATAAGTCATATTTTATTGGTTTTTTGTATACTAAGAAAGCAGCTAAAACCACAGATTTTACATCTGATCCTTCAGTCGGTTCAAGGGTCCGCCAGAGAGCTTTCAGAGCCAAAAGTGCAAAGTTGTAAATAATAAAAAGTGGTGTAAAAGCAGTAAAAATAAAAGTACTAGATAATTAAAAGGTTAATTTAAAAATTAATAAAAATAGCATCAAAAATTAGAAAAAGTAGCGTAAAAATTACATCGATCCACACATGTAACATTGCGGATGGAGGAATCCATCACATAGGGTCGGTCGTCCCTTATTCTCCTGAGAACCAAAAATCTCTGACCCCCATTTTTGGAAAAAATCGAATTTTTTGGCCGTTTTTAGGCTTTTTTTGGCCGTTTTTGACCGGAAATTGGAGATCATTTATACCCCCAAAAATGGCTAAAGACTCTGCCCGAAATTTTGAGCCGTTACGTGTTTGGATCGATATACACTTTCTGGTCATTTCAAAACACTTTTGAAGAAAATTTTTGATTTTAATTTTTTTCAGCCTTTATTTTTTACATTGTTTTTCTCGAAAAATTTTCGATTTTTCCATGTTGGTGGTCCTCTACACTCTCTCAAACCCTCCATGTGCATATGTGGCTAAGACTCTTACCTGAATAAAGCGGAATGCTGGAAGAACTATTGTTGAATTCACGAATATTACACGGGTCTAATAATCTGATTCATTTCGATAGATACTGCGATTACAAAAATAAGACTATTAATTATTTCAATATCGACGGATGCGTGCAGTGATGAAATTAATGCAAAATTTAGATATAAAATATACGAGGCTAAGGATAAAAATGCATTTTTAAATCCGGGGTCAAAATCAGACATTCGGTTGCAATAACAGATAAAATAAGAAGCAGACACGCGCCCTTCTTGCAAATAATCAGACAAAAACAAAGCGATGTTCTCAAAACATAGATTCATTACACGGACAAGGCATAATCGGCGATATTATTTAGGAAGAGGTTTTAATTTAAAATTTACGGAAATTATTATATTTAAATTTGGTTTATAGAAAGGAGGTGCGAAACAAAACAGGTTAAAGTTTCGGCGTTGCATTTCAAATGCCTCGGAAAACATTGAAGTGACATACTAATGCCAAAGTCGGACAGCCGATTATCTGCCAAAATGATTGACAGCGCGGAAAGTTCATAAGATCTCGATCAGAGAAAAAGGGAAGAAAAAGCATGGTTGACGAAAATAGTAAAGAAAAAAGCGAGAACCGTACAACATAAACATTTAGGGATTTTATAGGGTTTCAACCCTCCATTTCGGTAAAAAGTTTTTCATTTCTTAGAATTTTTTGTTTTCCGAAAAAAATCACAGAAAATGTTACGTTATAACCGTTTTTAGCGACCGTTTTGTTCAAAAGTACCAATTTTCCAGGCGCTAACTACGTTTATCTTGATCAATTTCATCCATTTTTTCTTGAAGTTTTTAATATTTTTATCGTTAAAAAAGAAACGGCATGTTAGAAAGGCCAAAAATGTATTTTTGACGCTAACCCATCGCTTTTGAGCCCGAAACGAACACATTGAAGATTTTTAGTCTCACCCCATCACCCTAAACTTCCTATGCTTTCCAAGCGTGATGAGGGCTAAGAATAAACAAAATAAAATGAGTTGAGAAATTTATAAATTTAGAGAGAAAAAAGAGAAAATTGTGAAAAGATTAAAAGCGATTTTAGACTGGAAAGTACGTAAAGACTGATATTTGGAAAAATTTTAAAAATTGCGATAAAATGGCTGAAACTTATTCAAAAATGCGAATCTCATTATTCAAATTCGACGACGGGTGGTCGTCATACATGGGCAGCATGAAAATTCTGGGGGGTGCAAGATTTTTTGAAGGTCAAAAAGCGGCCTTAAAAATGGTGGTATGGCGATAAAAACACCATTTTTCGACGTTTCTCATCAAGCACTATCCATTGGCATCAAAAAATTGCGAAAAAAACGAAAAATTTTTTAATAATTGAATTCTGGGGGGTATTTTGATTTCTGGGGGGGTATTTTAGTGTCTGGGGGGTGCATACCCCCCAAACCCCCACGCCCAGGTGTGGTGGTCGTCCTTTTCGGAACATAAATTTGGGGTGCGAATAAAATCAAGGTATACAAAAACAATTTGGCAATTTTTCGACTAAAAAACGCAACAAAAAAAGGGAACCCGTTGCCCACATACCAGATTTAAGAGCGAAAAGTTCGTCAAGGCCGTCGTGCGATACAAATCGAGACGGCCCGCGGTTATTTTGGCACGGAAGTGAGACTTTGCGGTTTTAAAATTCCAGCGGGTCAAAAAATGAGACAAACACGTGCGCAGTCTCCACGTACGAACCCGTGGGCGGGAGGTTTGTTTTTCGGATGATAAGGGAAAAAAATTGCAATAGGTTTGCAACAGTACCTAGTATTGAATGATAGTGCGGTGCTTTATATAGTAGCAAAACACCATCGAAGTCGATTTTGATTCTCCGGCTGGTACGGTTTTATCTCTCTTTCTACATTTTTCCATTTTGGTCAAAGCGGGGCAGACGAAAACAAATATTTTTCTCTCAAAGTTTCACTCGACGTTTACGGACTGTTGATTTAAGATCGAATTTATCTTCTATTGCACCACGTTTATGCTTCAGTAGAAACAGTTGTAGTCTGATGCTCCCGTAAGAAAGGGAGAATCGATCGGAAAAAAGCAAGATGATGATGATGAGTCAGCGGTCAGCGCTTGATTTTTCAAAAAATTATTTAAATATGTCGAATTAAATTAGAATTAAGTTAAATCGAACTAACCATAAAAAAATAAGATCAAACTAGCAATTTATTTTCAATATTTTTGTTTCGCAATGTGTTTCAAAAAAATACCTTTCTATTGTATTATTATTTTTTATGTTTTTATTCGCGCACCTTCATTGTAGATATAATGAATTATAGCAGTATATGCAAGAGCTCGACAAAAGCATGATCTTCCGATTTTGAATTAGTGATTAAAATGGTCAGGAAATCGGGGTTGCAATGCAAGACATTCTGTCAATTTAGTTTTCGAAGTTTTTACTTTTATTTTTATTTATATCCCGCCCGATGTACACGATGCCAAAAAATGCTAGAAACGCGCTATGAATTTTTGATACAATCGATTTTTGGACATTCATCGGTCTTTATCACTTAAAACTTGATTTTTCTCTTGTTGAGTTTGAATTTCGTGCTTTTTCTCAGCCAGTAAATAGTGTGGTGTGTGATGACCGGCTCTCTAATCCTGTTAATAAAGGCAACAAGCACATTCCACTTTGTAATATGAGAATGATACGATTGAGTATAAATTTAGTAAAATTTAGTCATCTAACATGTTAAAAGCATAATATAATGCTTAATACAAAGACAATGCCGTCAATATGACTGGAATAGTGTTATTTTTAAAACGATTAAAGCCGAATAACGGTAAAACGATGAGAAAATCGTAGTCACTGCAAAGTTTTCAGTTCTTCAAACGAAACAAGCCGGACTTGAATATTTCTGTTTTTTTAAAAATTATTTAGAACGCAGAAAAAGCGAATTTTTTAAACTGATTTTTGAACCTCTCTTGAGACATAATTTCGCTTGTTTTATGTTGTTCGAAAAATATCGGTATGAGGGCATGATGAGAATTGCGAATTAAGAATCATTAGTTGAAGGAATAAAAAGCATGGCTCAGTGTCAGAAACAAGATCTTATAATAAGTGAGCAATATTAAGTGTCAATTATCGTAAAAAGTACCCTTCGATAAAAAATTATTCGATTATGCCAGTTTGACCATGAGTTCACGTAATCGTTCATGATTTCTAGTGACACAGTACTGCTCAATAGTACAGTGAACAAAATACTAAAGCGAGTTCTTTTGTTGTTAATTATAGGGGACGAATTCAATAAGTTATGAACAGGACGTTGAAATAATACACGTACTAGATCGAAATTTGAAGTGGGGGTCCTTGGTCATTTTTAGGAAAATAAGGTAGATGACCTCCAATTTTTGGCCAAATAGGCAAAAAAAGCACCTAAAAATGACGAATAAACGCAAATTTCCACAAAAAATTTGAGGGAGGGGAGTCAAACATTTTCTGATTTTTGATGGATGGGGACGATCGACTTTGGGTAAGGTGTTCCCTCATTTGGTCGGAATGACCTCAAAAACGGTACAAGCGCTCAAATAGCATTAAGACAGCGTTATTACACAGTTTTGTTCAATTCGAAGCAAATTTTCAAATTTTGTGCATTTTTTGCCTTCGCTTTCGCGTCATTGTTCTAGAATAAATTTTCCTTTTTTTCAATTCTGTGTGGAGTCTAGACCCCCACCCCTCCCCCGCACGCACGTCTGCAACCAACTGTACGCTGTTATAATAACATAAAGTGTAAACCTTGTACTACCGTTCTGTTTTAGTTATACGTTCAAGTTTTAGTTATTATTTAGTTATCCACTTCAGGCTTATTGTAGGCTTAAGGTATTCAAATTTTTAAACACACCCTATACAATAAAAAATATAGAAAGGACCCCATAAGCAATGATGTCTGATATTCATACGATAAAGCCGCAGCGAGCAATGAAAAATTATAACATATATAAAGTATCCTACGCAAGAGTTGAAAATAATAAAATTTGGCTGCTACACATAGTTTTTGTAAGTAGCCAATAGTCAGATAACGCGGCAATAATTCGCCGTTTCGAACCAAACCACGAGGACCATTTAAAATTACTTATTAATCAATTGATTCTTAATTCTTAATCGTTAATTACGAAATTAGTTAAAAAATTATGAAAGTATAGACGGTTACAAAAATGTTTGCATTTGTACGCAAAAAGCGGAATTGTTAATGCAGTAGATCACCTTTAGCAGAACACTAATATAGATTGATATAGACGACTCGATTTATGGCGATTAGGGTGATTCTCACCATTATAGTAACAATTTGAAATTGATAATAAATGACCTATTAAATAATAATATTAGCGATGATCATGCATAATGATTATAACGATAAAAAAATATCAATAATAATATTCATAGTAATTACCAGACGTGCATGTGGGACAAGTGGGTTTAGAGGGCGGGTCTAGACTCCGCAGGACAGGCAAATAAAACATTTTTCTATCAAAAATAGGCCAAACTACGACCAAAATTTGATAAAAATCGGAAGTTTTATAAAAATGCTTGAACTTGTAATGTTATTTTAACATTTACACAACTTTTTAAGGCCACATCGGCCTGAGAAAAGCTCTACGGTTTATCCCTCCTCGACCAGCTGGCCTCCCAGACCGGTCATACTATACATCTATGCTTATCACTACATATAACAATACAATAACAATAGGAATAATAAAATTATAATAATAATAATAATAATAATAATAATAATATTAATAATAATAATAATAATATTAATAATAATAATAATAATAATAATAATAATAATAATAATAATAATAATTAATAATAATAATAATAATAATAATAATAATAATAATAATAATAATAACAATAATAATAATACTATAAGCAATAAAAAGATGATAGTAATTTTAAATATAATATTACAAATATTGATTACTATTCTTATTATACTAAAAATTAATATTTATATTTTTATTAATATTTTTTATTAATATTAATATTATTATTATTATTATCATTATTATTATTATAATTATTAATATTATTATTAGTATTATTAATATTATTATTATTATTTTTCTTTTGATGAAATCGATTAATTATATTAATAATAGCTGTAATTATGATAAAAAAACAGTAGCAATTTTAAGAAATAGCAATCAATTGATGCTTCCTAACGAAAGTTCGACCGTGCGCCACAATGCTGGGGAGACTACGTGACTTTCTATACGAACACGAATGCGGTAAAGGCTTCCCCGATGCGGTAGAGGCTCACACACAATAGGCACCCATTCCCGATAGAATGTATCGCAAGCTAAGCGTGTACAATGTCAACCGCAGCCCGATTACACTGTTGATTTTAGCGGTTTGAAAAGTTTGCTCATTGTCTGATTCTTGGTCTCCGTATATGTCGCAAAAAGGGCGAAAGGTGAGTGATTGAAGGAGGCTAGATACGATTTATCGTTGAAAGCATATCCGCGCAGAGCCGTTCATAAAAGTCACCTAATTAAAGCTGCAGACCGCCTAATTTACCTAAATAAAGCCACAGCGCACCGTTGCGAACGTCTGCGATCGCTTTTCCCACTGAAAAACGCGCATTTCAGTTCTTTGGACAGCTCGTTAAAATGTATTTTTTTCTATTTTTCTCGGCGACGCGAAAATGCGCATATAATAAAAACAATGGCGATTCGATGGCCTATCGTGGTTTTCGCGCAAGGAAGGGGCTTCGGCTCTAAATCCGAAAAAAGTTTAAAAAATAGCCAAAACAACCGTAGTTCACGCTATAATTAGCGCTATAGCGTTTTTTTGCGCTTAATATATCGCAAAAAATTCTACGAATCTAATGTTGAAAAAGTGCCCTTGTCAGTTCTATCCAACAAATGAGGGATGATTGGTCTATAATTTGATACAATTTTAAATTTTTATCAATAATTTCTTGCGAATTCTTGGAGCGAAGCACGGATTTATTTAATAATGCAGGAGGAATCACGAAAATTTTTAGAAAATCCGTGATAAAATCCTCCAAAATTATATAGAATCTAGATCCACCTTAGAAATATCATCACCCTCCCTTAAAATTTTCTCACTCTCCCAGAATTCGCGATTTTCCATAAAGATTCGTTTTAAAGGTACTGTTCTTAGCGTTTTTAGCTATCTGTTTGCTCAAAAATATCAAATTTTCGGCGCCTAGCGTCATATATTTGTTTTTTGACTATGTTTTGTTCAATTTATTCAAATTTGTCGAGTATGTTTTTGAATTTTTTACGTTTTACGCTATAGAAAGATAGCGCATCGTCAGAAACGTCAAAAAGGATGTACCTTTTTGAGCCCAAAAAGACATATTAAAACAAATATTTTGGCCCCCCTGAAGTCCCATATAGTGCATGTCTGAAGGCAATTCATTTAAACAATCCGAATTGCAAGCAATGATTGGCTTTTTTGACAAAGCGCATAAATAAGAAGCGCAGACCTGGGTTTGGAAACAGCAGCATAGCCAGAAGCTGACATGCACGTGGGGGTAGGGGGTTTGGGAGTTGATCTAGACGACACATGGGTGTGGGGTATGTGGGGGTATACAACACCTCCGACAGAAGTTGAAAACTCCCCGCAGATTACTGCATACGCCCCCAGAATTCTATTTTAGTAACATTTTTGGTGATTTTTAATCATTTTCGGTGGATTTAACCTCACCAAAATTTTCTTGCTGCCTATGTATGGTCTAGATCCCTAGAATGGAAAAATGGAAAAAGTTTCCGAGAAAACGAGGCAAAATGAAGGATAAAACGGATGATAATTGAAATTTTTCTTCAAAAGTACTCTAAATTGACCAGACACAACGTGGTTTTAACGCTATTTTAGCGCTTATACCAGTTTTTAAGGTTATTTTGGCCCTTAAATAGCTCAATGCATGACCTCCTAGACCGGCCAACCCACCCAGATTGGTCAAGCCGTGCAGCTATAATCAGAAGCGCAACGAAGTACCTATCACAAAAGTGCAGCAAGCAGCCCTCCTTGACCGTCGGAACTCAGAAGCACCGTTTCAAGGAATATTTAATTTGGAAATCAGGATTACCCATTTATGCTGATAAACGCTTTAAAGTTTGGGGTTAGTCAACCATTTTGAGGGGAGATAAACAAAAACACAAGATTTTCTACCAAAATAGCAAAAAAGCACATGAAAATAGCCTAAAGCTCAAATTGTTGGCCAAAAGACGATGTATATAATTTCAGCCCTTTTGAGGGATAGGGAACGACCGACTTTGGGTAATGGGTGGATTCCTTAAAGAATTACAAGAGCTAAAATTCTAAATGTAACTCACTTGGCGTCACTTAGACGCTGGCTCCGCTATGCCGACAGCGATATTAATTTCTCCAAATTAATAAAAATCCTATTCGCAAGTCCACGCTCGCGAATAATGATTAAATTCTAAACTCCGGGGTTATAAAATGTCTCGTGTATCTAAAATTCAGAGAATAACACTTGAAAAGCACAGAAATAGAAATGCACAAAAAATAATTATATAATGACAGAAAAAATAATAAATAATGACGAATAAACTTCGGAATGCTATCGCATTATCGTCACAATTTTCAACCCTGGAATGCCCTCATATTTTCATTAGCCGCATCAAATTAAACTCCAAAATTACATCGCAGCATATACGATTATTGATCGAAATACGCTTTGTTTTTATTTCATAATATTAGCTTAATATAGACTAAATTTCTTCTTATGCAAATTCGGCAACGATATTGAACCGAAACCTCTAAGTTCAGTCATAACTATGATGTTGTCTACTTTTTTATAAACTAACAGAAAAGTTTAGGGCTATTGTATACTAATTATTTACTTAAATTAATTGAATCTGGTTATTCAAAATGAATTCGATAAATTCGGTGCTTTTTAACAATATTAATGATTTTCGCTTATGTAAATGGGCGATGATCATAATTTTCGTTGTTTAAGATAATTTTTTAGGTAATTTGAATAATTTCGAAGATTTAAAAGATGTTTTGTTCTTCATTTGTGTTTGCCAATTTTTCGTTTCAATGCTCTTAATGCAAATCTTAGTTTCATTCAGTCCGAGTAGAGTTCAGATTACAAGGAAAATCAGAAAGAAAGTTTTCCTTAAGGCGTTATTAACAAGCGCCAGCTGCAAAGAATTCATCAAATTAGGCTTTAACTTGGCTCTGATATGTCAGTCATGAAGTAAATTAATAATTAATCGTTAAATAATTCATTAATTATCTGTTTATTATTTAATTATTTCACTAATTAGGTAATTGACTAATTATTTGTCCTTAATTAAACCGCAATCATAGCGTCAGTCTTAGCCAAATGCGAACGCCGTATGTCTATGTTGAACCAGGAGAAAATATTAGAGCATGTAGGGGTTGGGTGGTCCACTAGATTTCTAAAGGAGAAAAATTGACTTTTTTGGAGAGAAAAAAGAGCACACGCTAGGGAATAGGCGAACAAAAATTGAATTGTTTAAAATTCGTCGAAAACCGTATAACTATGAAAATTCGACGCATTTATTCTGATTATGATTTATTTATTTTATTTTATTTATTTATTTTTCTATATTTCAATTATTGAATTATTTTTATTTTAACTCATTTATTTTAATTTGAATTCATTTATTTTTTATTTATTTTGTTATTACTTATTATTTATTATCTATTTATTATCATTTATTTATTTTAACGCTTTTTATTTCGATGCTATTACTTATTTTTTGAGGCAGTCTTGTGCGGTGTGCTGTGCTCATTTGGCATAAAAACTTACTCTGGTTTCAACTATTATTAATTTTTCTTTCTATTACTTTTCACTTACATTTGGATGATTCCTGGTTTTTATTTTAAACGATTCGTTCAACTTTTTTGTCCCGTTTTTTCAATATTCATTTCTCAGACCCACGAAACGCGCTACTTTTAAAGATACGCGTTGAATGAATGTAGCGTTTCTATCAAAAAACGTCAAAGGAGAACGAAAAAAATAATTTTAACATGCGTGTCATATGTTGTGCGAATAGGCAATATACTCGTAAAGGTCGAAATTTTCGGCACGCATTTCTAGGTTTCATTTTTTTATTTTTTTCTATTTTTCTAATATTTTTACATTGTGAACATCAGGAATTTGGGTAATTTGAACATTTAGAAAATAACTGGTATCAAAAAACAAGGGTAGAGTATTGGGATTGTGAAGAGACGTTTTCCTTCTGCTCTGTTGGCCATATTATTAGTGTTTTGAGATTTTTGAAATTAAAAAGTTTTCAAACGCTCAGAATGACTGTCACATACGTAGAGCCCTGATTTTAAGAATAGTGCCAAGCGCACATTAACCTAGGCGCCTGTAGGTCATTTAGTCATGAAAGGTCACAATTGGTCAAATATATTTACGTTTAGGCAATGAAATATACATAGCTTAGCTATTTAGCTGAGTATGATTTTCGGACATTTGTTAAAACCACGCTGACTTTAAATATTTCCTTATTTTCCTCAAATTATCCCCGATTAAGCATGTGGCGGAGAAGGTCCATTAGACAAGACAAGCAATATATATATGGCAAAATGAAAAGCAGAAAATTTTTCTAAAGTATCCAAAACAATTATTAAGCTCTACCGACAAAATAAAATGCAGAAAATAGAGCCTAGAAGCGAGCTAAGCTAAAACGAAAAAACGCACAATCTCGCCTTCGACTTTTTTCTCCCTTCTCTCCACACAACAATTTTAAATAAAATCGATCAAAAAAGAAGGGGAAAAATGTATTCACCCTTGTAGTACAAGCGTACATAAAAGCGTGAGCACACATGCAACAGGGGGATGGTAGGATTCCCAACTCGAAGATGGTCCTCCACCCTCCCCAAAAGCTAGAATATTTTTGATCTTTCCTTCGATTTTTAGAAAAAACTTGCATTTTCAGTCGCCTTTAGGTGTTTTTATGCCATTTTTGGTCATGAATTGGAGGTCGTTTACCCCCTCCCTCTTCCTGAGAATAGCTGGCGACTTCCAACCCAAAATTTCGAGCCGTTGCATGTGTGACCGTTAGGTTCAGTCAGACAGTTTTTTTAGCTGAGATGGTCGTAAAACTGGCATAAAACCAAAGTGGTGGAAAACCTATATTTATTCGCAGTCTTGATTATTTTTATGGAAATGTCTGATTTCCATCATTCCCGGCCCCATTTGCCCTTATTTCCACAAAAATAATTTTTAAGCCAATTAATCAACCAATCAATCGGGAAAAGAAAGATGAATTCAGGAAAATACATATAAGTGATTTGAAAATTACTTTATCAATCAGCCGATCAAGCAATGACTAATCAGCCAGTAACCAATGGCCACTCAACCGACCAGTAATTAACCAATCGACTTCTAAGCGATCAATCAACTTACGAAGCAACCACTTTGTAAAAGGACAAATATCCACAAAAAAATTGGGAAGCTGGTAGCAGTGGGAAGCCGGCCTTAACCTCAACGTGCTTGTTTATCTAAATACAGTCTTATTGTTCCTCTAAATTGAATAATTGTCATTGATAAGGTGCTCCTTTGATTCATAACCATTATCTGGAAGGAAATATTAAATTTCCCAAATCCGGACTACTTCTAATCAGACGTGCAAGCGAGGGGTTTAGGGGTCTAGACCCCTCGGAATGGAAGAATGGAAGATTTTGTGGAAGAAATGAGGCGAAATGAAGGCCAAAAATAGATGAAATTTTATATTTTCTTCAGAGGTAATTAAAATTGACCAGAAACTGTGTAATAACGTAGTTTTAACGCTATTTTAGCGCTATACCACTTTTCGAGGCTATTTTGGCCCCAAAATAGCTCAATTTTCGACCTCCCCTCGAGGTCGGCCAAGCTGTGCATCTATGCTTCTAATCTTTTCCAAATATTCTCATTTTTCCAGCATTTTCTCGATCATCATACGAACAAATTTAACCGAAACCGTTTTGCGCGTCAAAGAAGCACTTTTTTATCACAATGTGTTAAGGATCGATAATCCTGGTCGAAGATCTGCCGCGTTGTATTCGAAATTTATTGCATTTTTGTTGCGTCTGGCCTTGCTGCTTTTTTTGGAAATTGGCGCACATTTTTAGTAAACATGCGCCAAGCATCGCATTTCCTTAGCAACATTTTTACAAGAAGCTCTATCGCGCAACATCGTTAGGCTATTGGCAATTAATCTCGATGTCGCGAGGTGTTCCAAAAAATTTTAGGAAAAAAAGTCTGGGATGGAGACACGACGCGTTTTTAGAACAAAAATCGGATATGTCGCAAGGAATGTTACAAAACGTGGTGATAAATCCGTCGTTAATGAAACGATCGTAGGCGCATACATAATCAGAGTCCGCAGGGGCGAGATTAAATGTCGGATATCATAAATTTTTAAATCTTTTCTTTGTAAACAAACCGACAAGTAAATTTTACAAGTTTTTATAAATTATTTTATTAAGTTTAAGTTTGTTACTTTAATTTATTTCAGTCTATTTTATTTATTTATTTATTTATTTATTTGTTTATTTATTTAGCTATTTATTTAGTTGTTATATTTGTTTATATATTTATTTTTCTTTATTTATTTTGTAATTTTATTTCGTTTATCTTAGATTGCCTTCAATTTTATTTTGACCTTTAGTTTTGATGTTGATAAATCTTAGGCGTCTTTTAAATACAATGGGCAAAAAATCATCAATTTCTCTAGTTCTAAATATTTTGTGTTTTTTTGTCATTTTTGTCCCAGAAAAGATGCAGCGAAGCTCTAAATCATCCTAACGACTGGCTACCTAGGCTGGAAAGGACTCTCACATGCTTCGAGTGGTTTAAACCTCAGTCGATCTTACCAGGCAGCGCTCAAAATTTGATTTGACGAGTCTCAGAGGGGTACAAAAGTTTTTGAAGTTCAGAAAGATAAAGTTGGTGATTGGGGCAAAAACGCAGTTTTTTGGCTTTCCTCTTTGATAATTATTTGTTGACATCAAAAATCATGAAAAAACAAAATTCTGAAATCTTAACTTTTGAGGTCTCATGAATTCTAAAGGCTTTTGGATTCTGATAAGTACAGACCAGCGCCCAGGAAACGGATTTTGCAATGTGTGTTTACTGTTTAGGCCAATTGCAAAAGCAGACGCAAAAACTTGAAATCTGAACTTCTGTCGAATTCTAAGGGTCTGTCGAATTCTGGGTTATATTTATTTCAGATATTCTGCGGGTCCAGGCTTCCGCAGATCCCAATTATATGAAACAGATGTCCTCCCTATCTTCTCCTCTCCTCCACGTCTGGTCCCGCTCCACCTTTTTTCAAAAACCATCTCATAAAGTTTTCCAGAATGGCTAAATCGTTATAAATCGTTTACAAACATTATCTGGCTTTATCGATCCAACGGATAAATTTTTCTGATCAGTAATAAATGACTACAAATGATTAGCGATAAAGCATACAGAATTCTCCCTAGAGCAAAGGTAATGCTGAACTAAGACATCAAATTTGAATACTTGATGCAGCCAGCTCTAACATGAAATCAGAAGCTATGTTCGCTCACCTGATCGATTTTGGTGTGATTTCGTCTTTTGTTGATTTTCAATAACTCTCTTTATTTAAGCATTCTTTACTTGTACATATTTTAAACAATGTTCGAACAAATACTTGGTTGTTAATACATTACGAATCCCGTTGTTTTCTGTTCAAATTTTTCATACTTAAAATCCTAATCGTTATGCAATTTGTATTTTGTCAGGTTAAAATTAAAATGTACACGTCGTACGCGATAGAAAAATATCCAAAAAACAATAGTATAAGCTAAAAACATAAGAAGATGATTTGATATATGAAGCATGACGCGCGAAATACGGATATAATGCTGGAAACGCTTGTGCGAGAAATAGGCTGATTAATGCTTTATATTATTAAATTTATTAGACCAATATATGTAGGCAGAATATTCAAATAAATATTGAATGATCTGCGAATCCTTTTTTCGAAATGTAGTAGAATCTATGAAATTTTAAAAAATTGCACACACCTCTCATTATCCGATAAGGTGTGCCGTACCAAATTCTAGGGGTCTGATGAAGCAGAATCGCGAAAAAATGTGCCAAAAATTCAATTCCAGCGTCTACCGGATTCTGAGGTTTTTCCGAATTGTAGAGTCATAAAGTCGCTAAACACCTATGCCTATGTGTGACTGTAATATCTTAAGTAAACGCCCTTAAACCAAAACGTTCTTTTATCATTTCTCGGACAGCTATAACGATGGCTGTGACACGAAGGCGCTAATCGTTTATGAAGAACTTTTTCATTAAAATTTGATAAATGTTTTAAAAAGGTGATTTTCGCGAAAATTACTAAATCTGTTAATATCATTTTATTGCTAACAGATCTATTGAGCGGGCTAAAGTCATTTCGGCGATCAATATTATCGGGGTAAATATTTAAAATTGCTTATTCGCTCTTCGCCATGATATTCGCCTCATCCTTATAGTTAAAGCGAACAGTTTCGCTTATGTATGCCTAACAGCGAACATGAAGTAATTTACTCTGCACGGATGCACGAATTGTCATAGCAAAGGCTTAACAATAAAGATTGAGTAATATTAGCAAAAAATGCGGGCCTATAATTAATGAAAAAGACGACGAGCATGATACCAGGAACATTCTGCGCTTCAGATCGGGTCTATTGGCAATTCAAGAGCTTCTAGGAATGATCGGAAAGAAAGTTTGAGACGTTCGGATTTACGAAGCGCATGTCAATAAGTATCCTAAATTAATGCAACAGAGGCTCTCATCGGCGGCGAAACCGGCGAATCTCGGGGATACGCCGAAAAATTTGCGGAAAAAACTATAAATTTCCGGACGCTTGCTTATCCGAATCAATCTACGCGCGCTTAACGTCCATTTAATAAGCGTTGTTGCTTTTCGGATGAAGGAGGAACCGAGGAACGAAAAACTGAATGAAACGAAACCAAAATTGATGAGGAGCGTGCGCTTATTTGTTTCATTTTAACACACTGTAAACGACCGAAAAACAAATCGCTTATGCATGTATAAAAATGCTTATTCTCCCACCGAGCGTTTCGAGCTGCTGGCCTCGTTGTTGCTACATCTATTATAGACGATAATAACAACGTCCGGCGGTGGTGGTACGTCATGTTTGCGGTGCAAATTTTTCCGCGAAAAAAGTGAATATTTTTAGGCGTTTTTTCGCGCAAACGGCTCGCCGGTCGTGCCGTTTTCGTTAACCCGCGCAGTCGATGTTGCTAAATGGTGAAAGCATGTGAGAGTCGGCGCCTGGCACGGCCTGGCGCCGACGCAGGTTGCGCGTCGAGCAAGTGTCCCGTCGATGGGGGCGGTTGCCGCCATAGATTTATAGTCCGTTCCGTTTGTGTTTCAAAATAAGGCCGCGGGCTAAATATACGCCTACGCTTATTTATCGCTACTAGCGGTCTATCTTACTCGGCGGGTCGCGTGCTGAGCATGCCGCTATGCCTCATCATTGTTACTATCGGTCTATTGCGCGACATACGTTTCGTACTAAGCGAGGGCGGATCAAAGAGGGGAGGTGGGGGAGGGTGGTCTGGTCGCTGTACGTGTTCTTGGGTAGTTTGGAGGGTTAGACCTACAGAATGACTACTGCCCCCCAACTCCCCCTCGCAAAAGGGCCAGAACCCCAGAGGTATTGACTTTTCCTAAAAATTGTAGAAGAATATGACTTTTTAAGCGTGTTCAGCTCATTTCTGGCTCAAAGCTCGAATTTTCGGCGCTTCGCGCTATATAGACATTTTTGACTATATTTTGCTCAATTAATTCGACTTTTTTCAAATTTTTTCCAGGATTCCTTTGTTTTTATGTTCTATAAAGAACTAGCCAATGTCCGAAACGTCGAAAAACACTGTTTCAAATGCGCTCAAATCGTTCTTTGCCCAAAGACATTTTCCAAAAAAATTTTTGGGCTCAACCCCACCCCCTCCCCACATAGAATTCACATGCTGTAATGAATGGCGACCACTCGCTTTTCGACAAAAAATACTGGGCACTATAATTAATCTATTTATTAAATTATTATATTTTTTTAATAATTTTGACCATTTTTATCATGATTTTTCAAGTTTGGGGTAGTAGTACTCATTATTGGCAAGTTATTGACTTTCTTGCAGTTTTAAAAACCTTAGTTCAATGTCAGGAGAGCAGTTTTTATACAGAACAAAAGCTTTGTGGTTCTTATAATAGTTTCTTGAAGTAAATGCATAATAATTTAGACAGTATTATATGATTTTTCAAGCAAAACTTATAATCCTTTCCGTACTCTGCCTCGCAGGCGTACGCAGGGAGGCCGCTCCCTTTAGCCCAAAAATAATTCTAGAAAAGTAATAAAATAAATGAAAACTTGCATATTTTTATCGAAAAAATCTAAAAATTTTCGCCGTAGAATTATTATTTTCTTAATTTAGGCTCAAGCGCGGCCAGAAAAAACGTCATTTTTCATACCTTATTGAAGGAAATAAAATTTTTTTAAAAAAGATTGCATTTTATGAGCTTACCAGATAGAGCATGTCCGGAAACGTCAGAAAATGCACTTTACTTGGTGCCCCGGCGAACATATCCCGAAAAATATGGTCTACAATTTCGGACCGCGCCCTCCTTAAAAAAAAATCCTGCGTACGCCCCAGCTCTGACTCATATCCTTTTAACGCATTGTATTTAACTGCACTGGGTAACAGAACCCTGTGATCTAGCGGCGTTTTGAGTTTTGCACGCATTGTGCGCGTTTTTCATACAAAATTCTTGAGAAAATTTTAAAATTTTAAAATTTTTCGCATCATAAATGATTCTGCCGACCAAAATATGGCAAAAGACTACTACGTATAATGGACTGATTTTTCGAACTATTTTCAACGCTAACAGGAGAAAAGGGCTTTTGCCATCAGGTTGGAAAATCCTGGATCCCCCACTGGTGCTAAGCATGCCTCAATGCTTCGCCGTCGTTGCTAGTATGGGTCCACTGTGCACAACAGATCGCGTAATAAACAATATTTAGTGCACGGATAAGTCGCGAGCAGATCGCGGATCGAAATCCACAGGTACCTTTGAAGTCGAAAGCAGGCGTCTCAACCGGACACGCACACATGTGGGAGTGGGGGTATGCAACCCCCTAGAAGGCCAAATACTCCCCAAAAAAACCAAAGTACACCCTCTCCCAAAAGAATTCAATTTTTGAAATATGTTCCATCATTGTTAATATCGGCCGATTGAGCAATACTCTGCGTGTCAAACGTGCCAATATGCTTCATTAGTCACTATCGGTTCGTTATGCTGAGCAGCACGTGCACAGCGCGGCGCTTTTTCGGTGTTTTCGCGGTTTTTATCAACCCGTCAAGAACATGTTGCAATTTCGGTGCAATCAGAAGCTTCCAAGAATTCGTATCTTTTAAGGGAGCGCGCGATCATTCGTGTTCCGCATTTTTCCGGAGGCAACGACGCCGTGCTGGTTTTGTTGTCGAAGTTGTTGTTATTGTTGTTGTTGTCATTGCCGTTGCTGCTGCGCTGCCCTAATTTGAACGAGTATTGGCTTAGCAACCGCGAAATGGCTTTTTTCGTCGTTGCTTTATTGAATAATTTAACGGGCTTTTCTCCATGTCGTTTTTTCACTCTAATTCGCTATTTTTCTTATTTTCCTCGTCATTTTTGGCGACATTTGCAGTGCTTTTGGTTTTTAGGATCTCTGATCTAACGTTAATCTAAATTTTGCTCCGATCGCTAAGGAATCATTTTTTACTGCGTGCTGAACGAAGCGATTGAATCTTAGCACTTTTTATTTACGAGTCTCTTTGTACATGTAAACAGATCTCCAGAAAACTACTCGGAGAAATGTGCGATACGAAAATTGAAGAGAGTAATAATGATAATGTCAAAGTTGTAAGCGTAGGAGAAACGTGACAATGTAAACTGTACTTTACACAATAAAAAATTAGTTAAAAAATTAAAGGTGATTATGTACATAGGAAAGAGGAAATGGCCAAAGAAATATCAATGATGTAAAGTCAGTTTTACACAACTTAGATTATGCTTCCAGCAATAAGCTGACAGCTTGCGATAATTGAATTGACTTGACATTTATTTACTTATCATAATTTTTCGGCTGGTTGTCGATAAAAATTCTTAAAATTTATTTCAAAACTTATGCGAAACATTCTGACTATAAATTATGCATTCGTGTAAGAGATAGAACGGACAATACAACGTGAATTTCTTTAAACAAAGAGAGAAGCTGCATGTTCAATGATAATAATTGTCAAAGTCGCATGGGCAGCGCCAAAATTCTGGAAAGCTGAAGAAATTTTTCTAAATTATAATTTTCGAACCTGGAGTTTGAATTAATAGGATATTTTCGAGTCCAAAAATTTTCAAAAGGTCAAGAATGTCCATAAAATTGATGACGGGTGATATTCTTAAACGATCCTCACTTAACCATATCCATTGACACGAAAATAATCGCGAGAAATGGCGAAAAAACTTTTCAAATTTTATGCTGGAACCATCCGTATTGTAGGGGGAATTTCTGACTCTAAAGGTTCTATCCCACAGATGATGGGTGAAGGGAAGGAAGCTTTGGAGAGCATAGACCCCAGAACCCGGACAAATCCCGGCAGATTACACTAATCCCCTTTGAATTTACTATTTGTGTCGTTTATGCGATTTCGCCCCATCGAGGCCCCCTCTAGAATTTGGTTGCCGTCCATGCGTGGTCCAGCTCCGAACCCCCAACGAGCAGGTGCAGTAACAAATAAATCTCATCATTTTGGATCGCACCGATGGTGGGTAAATTTTATCGTGAAAAAAATTAAAAATAAATAATCCTCGTTAAAGAAAAAATCCATCCATATTTTTGTTTCCATCGACGAATCGCCGAGCCTCTTGCGCAATGCTTTAGTAAATATTGGAAAGAGTCGGAGAAGCGACTATGTCAATGAAACGCAGAGACATCAAACGATATGCACGAGTGGATAGAAGATTAATTATGTCTTTAATATATTTTCAAAAGTTACACATTAACTTTCGTATCTTTAATTATCCTATCAGCTATCAGAGCAAGCTTGTGTCATTGTCAATACACATGCATATTTCGAAAGTCGATGCGTTTTTGCCCAAAAAAGCGACTAATGAATGGCGTCGTAAGGATAGAATTATCCCTCGTGTTTGTTTGCTTGGATGAGAGGCAATCTGGCGGCGGTAGCCGATTTTTTCAGCGACGCGCGGAGAATTAATTAATCCTGTCGCTAAAATTAGATCATTTTTGATCATGTTTAGATTTTTATTTCCAGCCTGTTTCTCTTTCAAACAAGTTTTTTTAACTTTCGGTATGTGAATCTAACTATTAGTCTTAGCTGCTTGTTTCAGTATACATTACACAATCTTGCGATCCGATTTTTGATGCGCAAGAAAGGACATGGATTCCGTCTTCATTATAATAGCTAAAATTTAAAAAAAATGCCGAAAAATCTACGTTTGATACTTCTTCATTGAGCTCTATTCACTGTGGCATAGAAAATTACAAAAAGAATATTCATAACCGGAGAACTTAGCAGACCGACGTTTTTTCACCTCAGAACCGGTACTTTACACCTTCAGAAATAACTCCAGTTTTGAAAGGAAAGAATTGTGACCAAGTGCAGTTTGTAACCACTGACACGCTATTCATTTTTAGAATAGTCGGCACAACGCGATTTGTGGATCCCAGGATTTGGCTGACAAAAAATGGAAAAATACGTGTTTTTTACGCCATAGTTTAAACTTCACAACTTCACGCATAACTCTGTATTGAATTTAAAGAACCGCGTCCAAATGTCAGTTGAAGTCCTCGAGACTATACGTGGGCAGCAAGAAAATTCTGAGGGGTCAGGATGGGTGACATTGCCAAAAATGTTACTATGAATAGAATTCTGGGGTCTACAGTAACCAGGGGAGGTACAAACCCCAACTCCCACGCCCATGTGTGCTTGAGACGTGTGTATTTCATTTTTAGAATAGGTTCTTTTTGCGCTTTGATTCATAATTGGCGAAGTTGTCAAAGTAAAAAAAAGGCAAAAATCGTGTTTTTTCGTGCACCGGCAGAGTGTAAACTTCAAACCGCTAGAACTAACTCCGTATTGAATTTTTACGAACACGGTCAAATTCGTAGGCCTTAAAACGTTAACAGAAAGTTTTTACCCGGCTATATTACTTGGCTGACATGAAGAAAACAAAAACGGGGCCGAAAATCTGTTTTCCCACCCGCTTATTTTTACACTCTTTACGCTCCCCTCAAGAACTAATGCAAAATACAAAAAAGAAAAAGGGTCATCTGGAAGATTTCATCCTCTCCAATTCAAAATCATTAAGTTGCAAGCGGCTTTGATATTGAGTTGTTCGCAAGCCGCGGAAAAAACCCTCCAAACTTCCCATTTGTTGTAAGCTTACGCAAAAACTTTACACGCTCATTACACACTCGGTATTGAGAGTAATGGAGAACAAAAAAATATCCGTAGCGAGTTTTTTATTCTCTATCTTTAGAAAAAAATCGCGCTCTTAGATGTGTCCCGTTGTAGCTGTAGAAGGGGAATCACTTTTCAGGGGTACCCAAGTATATTATCGGTTACGCGCTAACGCTACCTATGATCTACAATTTGATTTTCTTAATTTCATTCAAAACACGTGAAGTAGCCGTTTTTATTGTCTTAATTCTATACTAATAATAAGCACAATTTCGAAAAAATTTTTAAAAACACAAAATTATAGAGAAAACAATTATTATCACGGTTTTTTGATACAAATCGAAAGTCCGTCGCCGATTGCGATCAAATTCGCCCATACCCTTTGATCAGCTGCTACTTTGGCGTTTAAATTCACGAAATTCCGTGTTATAGGATCCATAGCAGAAGAATTCTCCCTTGTGACCAAATTACTCCACAAAACCTGTGAAATGAATAGGTTTAGGAAATATTCTTAACTCTTGGGGCCTTTAGGATTGTAGGAGGGTCCAGCCTGACCCCAAGTCTCCAACGCCCACGTGATCGCGCATTTACTCGTAAAGATTAGTGTAAAATGGTTTTCTAGCCAAGTCTTTCGGAAAAGGTATCGTCGAATTGTAACTTAAAGTTATTGTTTATTATTAATTATTCATGTTATAAAGGCTATAATATTTTAATTTAAAAAACTTGCTATGCATGAGGTGGGGGGTAAAGGAATGGTAATAAAGCAAAGTATGGCTCAGAATAAGGAAACAGGTAGTTTTCAAATAAATTATTATTTTAAATATATAGCCATAATAATGACCAAACTAAAAATAACGACGAAAAAATAAAACTAAATAAAAATAACTAAATAAAAATTATTTGTCTAAGAGCAACACTTATCCACTCGAAACATTTGCTCGTCACGAGCATAGATGCACAGCACGGCCGATCTGGGGGGTCAGCCGGTCTGGGGGTCAAAACTTAGGCTTTTTTTGGGCCAAAATGACCATGAAAACTGAAATAAATGCTAAAATAGCGCAAAAACAAAATTATTACAGTGTGTTTGGCCAATTAACAGCATTTTTGAAGAAAAATTCAAATTTTTATCCATTTTTAGCCTTCATTTTGCCTCATTTTCCCATTCTAGGAAGGATCTTAACCCCTTGATTTCCCCTCTAAGTGCATGTCAAATCACACGTCTAGAAAAAACCGCATTCGGTAAAGAAAAAAGTGAAGAAATTCGTAAAATGACGAACGAATGATTAAAAAAACTTTTATTTCGAGAGGAAAACGGATAATTCCTTACGATCTAACACTCTGGTTTTAAGTTACTGATATAATAGGCAAATATATCTTACGTTATCCATAGCAATAATACCCAGCGGTTTTATCAGCTTTAGGCACTTCTCGTAGTATAGCTCGTAATTCATTTTGTCGGCATCGATGTAGCACAAGTCGAATTGTCCTGTTTGGCCTTTCCGTATCAGTTCCGCTGTTAGGAAAAATTGACCGAACTATCAAAATGGATTGCTTTACAATAATTATGCATAGCCCTGAGCCTCACTCATCTTATGCGTAAACTTAAAAACATAATAAAATTATAGAAAAACATAAATCAAGAAATGAAAGCGATAAAAGTGGAAGATTGAATGTTGAAAAATAAGAACAAAAATCTGGCGATTAAAATTGAGCGCTAATGATAAACCATTTTCGCATTATCATCTGAATTGCACGCAGATGTGTGCCAATAATTGTCTTTCTCAGATTATAATATGAACGAAAAATATTTGCAAGTTTCTCTGACATGATTTAGAATACAGATCAATGCATTCGTTGTAAATTTTCAAAACGTTAAAAGTTGACTAATTTTCTATATGATGACTTTCATAAGTATAAAGTATTTTTGCATATTTTATTTGCAATAATTCACGTCCATAGAATCATAGTATGGCCTCTTTGGGGCTAACCCATCAGAGGAGTTCAGCTTCGAGGTTTTTTTTTAGCAAAAATGGTCTCAAAAACTTATGCAAAGCTAAATAGCGTAAAACAATGTTATCTTATAATTTCTGGTCGATTTTAACAAATTTTCAGAAAAATTTTGATTTTCATCATTTTTGGCCTTCATACCTTGTTTTTCAAAACTATCACTTTATGTATTTATCACTGTAAATTTCTATCATTATAGCTTAATGCTTGTACTCCTGAAATACGAATCACACACTAAGGATAAAGTTGAGGATAAACAAAATTCGATAACAATAGGATTTTGTAATAATAAATTTCTTACACAATGTAACGTCTGCAGGCGTTGTAACGCGTGCATCGATTTTGCCTGACACATTAGCCTGTAATGAGTAATTATTTCAATTTTAAAATTTTATTAGCCCTCGTTACTGCATAGTCCGATAGGAAACATTTAATTCCTCGTTAGCCCGAGTTTATTTAAAACAGAAAAAAACAATTAGCTATGACATTTAGCAGTTTCTTCAATTGTATATTAAATTTTCCCGTCAATTATGTCAACATCCCAAAATATTCAAAAAGCTATATTGAGATATAGGAACTTAAATGAATCAAAACCTAAGTTAAAAATCACCTTCCGAGCATACTTTTTGCCAACCAAATTCCAAGCCTGATCGTTGATATCCATCGTCACAACCTTACCATTCGATGGAAGAGCAATAGCCATAGCAAGAGCGCTAAATCCGGCATAGGTTCCTGCGGAGAAAATCAATAAATTTGGATGAATTTTGATTTAATAAATTTCATAAAATCCATTGATTGTCAGAAGGATTGAAGGGAAGCAGAATTAATCGACTCCCATTTACCTTGTTTTTAATTCTCGCCAGATCTTTTAAAAATGATTATGATTCTATTTTAGGGTGAAATTTCTTTCTTAATAAAAGCTGCGATGCTTGAGGTGAGGTAACAGGAATAGCAATAAAGTAAAGTCTGGTGCAGTACATATACGCAACGGCTTTAAATTTTAAGGGAGGTCATCGGCAACGTTTAGGGCGAGGGATATGTGACTGCAATTTTTGGTCAAAAATGGTAAAAGACACCTAAAATTAGTCAAAAAATGAGATTTTTTGCAAAAAATGAGATTGTTAGCAAAAAGGGGGGTCAAATACTTTCTGAGTTTGTGGGGGATGGGGAAGACGTTACAACTTTGGGTGAGGGTAACACCCAAACCCTCTATGAATGGCCCGAAATGTGGTATTTATACAGTTTTCACCGTCCCTATGAGCATTTTGGCCATCTGAAGCTCAATTTTCAAATAAATAAGCACATATTCATCATTTTTCCCAATTCCTTAATTATATAACTTTTTCTAAGCATATGGTCAAATAATTATCTCAGTCGAGTATGAATTTCTAGAAATTCAATTGAGAGTAAGTCAAAAGTTCACGGTAATTATAAATCAGTCAAAGCACTTTTATTATAATGTGATTTGCCGGATGTAAAAATCCTTTGAAGTATCTGATGCCCAAATTTATTTGAGATGAGCCATCAAAACATGTTCTTACATTAAGAATATAAAAGGTCCCGCTTTCATGGAAAAAGCGTCGTTTAAAAATTTGAGCAGATAAGCAGGAGCTTCCATGTACTCAGGAGTAATTATAATAATGATTAAGACCAAATTTCGGGAGAGATTAAGAGGAATGGAAAATTTTTAAAAAATGAACAAAAGTTGACATGCGGGTCAGTTCCTTACTCATTCTTATTTCGCTTAAAATTTTCACTTTTCGCCTTCTAGAAAGTATCCCATCCGTGGGCAGGGACAAAGCTGTAAAGAGACTTGGGGTGATGGTCGAAAGTCAATAATCACAATTAAAAAAGGCTAAAAATTAGTGATACGAGAAATCGTCCTTTTTGACATGAATAAAAAACAGCATAAAAAATTACGTAAAAGACAACACATTTAAAAAAATAAACTTTAACGATCTGCGAGTGTTGCTTCGATTTCTGAAGAGGGATCCGGCCCAGACCTCAAGCCTGTGTGGTAGCATAGCCTAGTCATTTTCCCAAAATCTGCCTATTTAATCCGACTTTACAAAGTGAAGGTAGGGACGAGATTCTTCCCTTCAATTATTTTTTGCAACTATCTTTGGTGTTGTATTTTTATCAGTTTCGTATTTGTAATAAACTCATTCTTCTTCTCCTTTTCTTTTTCTTCTATAGACACGCTTGTGACTTGACTAATGGCTCTGCTCGTTTCTCTAACGATTAATAGCGTTATCAATACTCTATTTAATTAAATGAGGAATAAAATATTTTTAAAATTCTTATGCATTTAAGAAGTTCTCACCAACGTCTAATACTCGTTCAGCTTTCATCACACGCAACAAACCCATTAGCAAATTGATAGTAGATTCGCTACTCGTCATAAGTCCACCAGGTAGAGGTTTAGATTCCTTTGCAATTTACTTTTCAAATACGAATAATCATATAAAGAAACGCGGCACTGCTCATACTCTGGGTGATACGCTCGCATGGGCGTCGGGTTAAGAATTTGGACCGAAATGCCCATGGATTCTTAGCGGTATTCTAGATCCCAAGAATTGAAAAATAGATAATTTTTTAAGAAAAATGAGGCAAAGTGAAGGTAGAAATAAACGAAAATGAAAATTTTCCTCCATAAGCGTTTTAAATTGACCAAAAACTTCGTCTTAACATCGTCGACTGATATTTTGGCATAATCCAAGTTTTTGACGTCATTTTGGCAGAAAAAACAGTTCAGTATTTGACCCCCCCCAGAACCGGCCATGCTGTGCACCTATGGATCTCCCACAAAGTCCCAGGATAACACGTTGACGTTATATTTCGACGTTTTGCGTTTTCCCCTATTACGCCCAGCTCGAAAATCCTGTTACTGCCCATGTATGGCTGGCACGCATAATGCCAAATTTTTTACGAAAAAACTATACAAAACACCATCTTATTCCATTCATTGTGATGATAAATTGATTTTATTCTCATGTTTTGTTAATATTTCCAAAAATCATATTATTTACGCTTAAAATATCGGATTGTAATTATTTCACACGTACATTTGTATCGCTCAACTCAAAATCGCCATTCGCTAATAGTGTAGTAAAATACTAATGATCTTCATCTTTGTCAAAAAATGAGGACGTCTCATGGTACATTGTTTAGGAAAACGTTCTAAAATTATTGCGAATAATCAGTTATGTGTTTTGCTAATAGGGACTCCCAAAACGTAAAATACTGTCTCCTTCCAATAGCGGTCTGAAGGGTTAAATTGACACATGGGCGTAGGGGGTCTGCAGGGTCTGGACTACCTCCGAGAATCTGAAAGACCTCTCCAAGTCGATAGAGCCTCAGAATTGAATTTTCGGTGCTAAGCAATTTCGCCTTATCTGACCCCCATAGAATTTGGCTGCTGCCCATTTAACCTTCGGATAGCCATGTGTCCGGACCCAACTTTGAAATCGATATAGCTCAATGAATTTTGAAGATACACCAAAACGATTTGAAATATCGAGAATGCCATTGCAGAAATGACCAAGAAAATGACTTTTTGTCAACAAAATTTTTTTCATTTTGTAGAGGAAAAAAAATTTGGAAAGCGAGATAAAGCAAATTGAATAATTTTATATTATTCTGCATTTTTTTCTACATTTTGAAATAAATATTTTATAATAAGTACAAATTCCGCATGGGAACCGTTAAAAAGAACAAACAAATGTCTCAAAAGTGTGTGCGCAGCGTCTCCGCGCGCATATTTACGAAAAATGTAGCTTTTATTATTTATTTTTCTTCAGCGAAAATCAATGTTTCTAAGACATTTTTTAGCGCAAAATATATAAAAAGGAACGTAGAACTCTCTAGGATTGTCCAATACTCCAATATAATCCCCTAAAACTTTCTTCCTTGGACGAAATGCAAAAAAAGAAATTCAACAAAGCACTTTTTTCTAAAGTCATAAAAAAGCAGTTTCTACAGTAATTATGCTTATGATCAGCTTTTGCAATATATGCAATAACCGACTTGTCAGGTTATTGTTTATTATTTTTCGTCAAATATTCGTTAAGTTATTCAATTTTTTTACTTTTGCATGTTTTTGCCCGGCCATTCAAGGGTTGAGGTCAACCCGGTATGGTGGTATCATCTGGGAGCTTTATGCTACAATGATATATAAACTGGTAGGAATGCTAAAATAACGTAGTAAATCTGACTGTCTCGAACATTTTTATCTCGGTAAAGTATCGATTCTAATCTGTTTTCGTGTCTAGTTTTTCTAGTTTTATATTTTTTCTAGTTTTTTCTAGTTTTGATTTTATTCTATTTTATTATTTTATTTTATTTTATTTTTAGTATATTATATTTAGGTATTTTCTATGGACTGAAAATTCGAGGACTTATCTATTGGTTATGAGTCCATCCAACCAGAGGTGAGTCCTGATTGGCAAAATAATAGCCGAAATCGTCTCAAAAAAATAAACCTTATACTTAAGTTTCAAAATTCCGATTTATTAGAAGTTTTTAGCAAAGCGAATACGCGGTAATATTTTAGCTTGTGATTAAATACGAGAGTGGAGCTAGAGGCTTCAAAGCTCATCCTAAAATTCTCCGCTGACGAATAAAACTGAACTTTTAAGTATTCTTTAATTTTTCGCGAATTTTTAGCGTTAATAAGATAATGCTTAATGAGGCACGTCAAAGAGTGATATTTGGCACTTATTATCGAAAGTTTTTGGACTATTCTGATAAAAAAATTTTAAATAAAAACTTTCTGGAATCTATACAGACCTCCTAAAGTTTTGGCCCTGCCCATGTAAGATTATGATCATTTATTACAAACCTTAAGAAATTCGGCTAGGATGACTGGCAGTGGGCTTGAATGTTGAGCTGTGTAGCCGTATAATGGATTACTGAGTGCTCGTGAATTAACGTATGACGGTGTGACTATAAATAGAAGAAAAAGTTTTTTATGTAGATCAACTTGAATCGTACGTAATACATTTTAATTATTATAATCTATTAAGTTTAGTTCGTTATTTGCAATAAATAAATTTGATTAAATTTAATTTTTATCCTTTTGTTTGATTTCATCTTTATTCACTTGTTCAATTTAATTAATTTCATTCCTGATTTCGTTTTTAGTTTAATTTAATAATTTTAATAATAGCCTACTTTAATTGAATAATTTTAATAATAGCTTACTTCGATTTATCTTCAACGCTCTTATCTTAAAAATGCTTTATCCTTTGAGATTGAGAATAATTCATAAAAATATAAATTATTAAATGAATATCAATAATCGAAAAATGAATGAGGAATGTGGAAAATAATTAAAGTGAAAAAATATATATAATTAAAGTAAAAAAGGAGAAATGATGGGAAAATAGAATAAAAGAAAATCCGTAAAAAAATTAAAAATGTAAAAAATTGAAATAACCTAATTTTGGATAAAAAAGATTAAACATATATACTTGACGAAATAATCAAAACGGCCAAAGTTGCTGCAGTGTACATTTTAATTGAAAATCCGTGACGTAATGATGTCGCTATAACACAGCAAATGAACGAATAAGATATAAATTCAATAAGATCCTGTTAGAACACGGTTTAAAATTTAACTCAGAGGGCAAACAGTAAGCACTTTTTATACTGCATAAAAAATCTTTTTAAATTTTGTCCCGGTCTGGAGAGACACTATAAAAGAACTTGCCATTTATGTTCCAAAACAGGAGTGAATTAGAAATTTTACTGTTCGTAGGCATAATGTGATCAAACTTGGTCGAATGCGATCTTTTTCTTTTTTTGGCCTGCATACGAAAATAGTTTGCGCTGTATGCTATTTTTGCTACAATTTCATCAACAGAGAAAATATCAAAGTCAGGTGCACTGGAGGTATAGTTAAAAATAAAATACATATTATTCCTTATGCGTAAAAGAAACCAGATTTTTCAGAAATGCCAACTTGCGTTCGTACGTGTTCTTGGAGAGGGGTTTGGTGGCAGTGGGGATTTGACCATAGATGCACAGCATGGCCGATCTGAAACCCCCTTCCCCACGTGCATGTCTGGTTTTGTCTCCCCGAGCAATTGCTATTTAACGCTCGAAAGACATCTGCGACCTTATATGCACAACATGGCAGATCTGGGGGAGGAGGGTCAGCTGGTCTTAAATAAGGTCGAACATTGAACTTTTTCGGACTACAATGACCCCGAAAACTGATTTTAATGCTAAAAATACCATTCACCGACAATTTCAGACAATTTTAAAGAAAATTTTTAATTTTCATCATTTCTGACTTTCATTTTGCCTCATTTTCCACCAAAAGATTTCCCATTTTTTTATTCTGCAAGCTCCAGAAGCCCCTAAATCCTGTTTTGTCCCATGTGCACGTCTAGCTACAACCCCGTGAACTGTCAATTTTCAAAAAATAATAGTAGAAAGTGTTATATTTTAAGCGTTTTTAGCTATTTTTAGCTCATAAGCGTCGTCGCGCCACGTATATTTCGTATTCTTGGGTTCGGAACCCCGAATCCGGAATGTTCTCGCTCCAGAATCCAAAGTGCTCCCTCCCAGAATTCGAAACTCGACAAACGCCCAAAATTGAATCAAAAAAATTTTTAAGCGGTTTTTCATGTCAATGGACAGAGCTCTACAATAAAACGTTGAGAAATGGTGTCCTTGTTGTCATACGGTAAATTTTTAGACATTTTTTGACTTTTGAAAATTGTTCGGATTCCTGAATCTGGAAAATTTAGGCGCCGCCTATATAATTCGAAAATAATATTTATGATTCGAACTAAAGTGCGCTGCACATGCGCCGGCTATAATAATGGACAGAGAAAACATATTCTTTCCGTTAACATTTCATAAGCTCGGCATTTCATCTTTGCGATGGTCAATGCGTCGTGGCCTATATAATTATCAGCAAACTCGATGAAAAAAATGCGTAAATAAATATAAAAGGGACACAAGGGTCAAAAAGTGATGCTTCCTTATCTTACAAATATCAGACAATGACCCAAATAATCCAATATTCGTTTAAAAGTTGAAGCGACATTCCCAAATTCCGACCCCTTCAAATTCCGTTAAGGGAATATTGTGAGAAATCAATTTTAACAAAACCGAATACAGCTCGAATCATCTGTTTTTGTTTATAAGCCTATAGTCTGTTTCACATAACTTCGTGCATCAATTTTAAGAATTTTTATCGACGGTGAGTCGAGGGTTACGATCATTATATATCAAATCAATGCTATAATCGCAATCAGTCATGTTATTGTCGGAGATAGATCTAAAATGTATGACCGAGCTTGTGTGAAACAGACTATAATTGTTCCGAAAAACTAGGTTTGCGATTATTCCCGTGTACTGATGTCTAAACGATCAAAGTGAATCATCTCTTTGCGTTTTAAACTTTTCATATCAGAAAGTCTCTCACGAATACACGTACCTAGCGAATTAGAACTGACAACTAATCAACTATTAACAATCGATGTAGCTTTCAAGTATAGACTAGACTGGCATGATGGACGTAGCCAATAAATAAATAAATAAATAACAAATAAATAAATAAATAGAAACAAATGACTATATAAAGAGATAAATAAATAAATAAATAAATAATTAAATAAATAAATAAATAAACAAATTGACAAATCAATAAATGAATAAATAAATACATATATAACTAAATAAATAAACGAATAAATAAATAAGTAAATAAATAAATAAAGAACTAAATAAATAAATAAATAAATAAATGCATAAATAAATAATTAAATAATTAAATAAATAAATAAATAAATAAATAAATAAATAAATGAATAAATAAATAAAATAGATAAAATAAATAAATAGTCGAACGAACAAATAGATAAATAAATAAATGAATAAATAATTAAATAAATAAATAAATAGATAGATAGATAAATAAATAAATAAATAAATAAATAAATAAATAAATAAATAAATAAATAAATAAATAAATAAATAAATAAACTAAATAAATGGATAATAAACTGAATAATAAAGTAATTAAATAAAAACAAATAAGTAACAAAACATCCTTATTCAATGTGATGAAGGGACGATGAAACCAGGGCCTTCATTCTGCCCCAAAAAGATAAAAATTGATGCTAGTAAAAATTTTAATGTCTGAGATTCTGGAGAAACATGAAATAATTGTAAAAAGATTTATGTATCAAAAACTGTTTGTCAAAAATGACATTTATGCTTTTGCTTTCTCAGAGCCGAGAACGTTTAAAGTTGTGAAGATTATTGCACCTTTTCCACATTATATCCGTTTTTTAAATGCAACATTTCTTTTTGCTGAAACTTTTTTATTTTTTCAGGACCTTGAAATTAATTGCTTCTGATTCTGAAACGAAAACTTTACAAAATATTTTTTCAATTAATGCGTAAACTCATTTTCTTAAGCATCTTTATGCTTATTAGGCTTTAGACACTCCCTCTGCTACAATATTTCCCCTAAATGCTGCACAATTTCGTTGACAGTAACAAAATAAAATTTTATTTCTCTTATTTCCATTCGCATAGCAGAAGAACAGCGTGATTTCTTCAACATATTCAAATTGTCCAAGAAGCATTAGTTCTCGTCCTCTGAGACAATTCCTAACATGGCCAAAATGTTTTTGCGCCTCAGAATAATTCTTTGTATGCTTATTTAAACGTTTTCAGGATATTCTTTGCCCTTATAGCGTAATTCAGCAATTAATATTCATTCAAGATTTCTGCACTGTTAGGCAGACATTTTTCTTTTGGCGCCGGAATTAATCTTTTCAGATCGCTCAAATTAGTACTTTAAAGTATTCATAAATACTCTCAAGAACTTACATTATTGAAAGTGCGATGAGCGTCGCAATTCTTAGTCAGTCAAAATTTATTGCAAAGTCAACGACATCAGGTGACACACAAGTAACGCGACACAATCATATGTTGGCATGGGGAGTCGGGGGCATAGGTGAACGGCAACAAAGTTGGGGGGTGGTGCAACATTTTTTCAAAGGTCAAAAAATGGTCTTAAAAATGGTGGTGTGGCGAAAAAGCACCATTTTTAAACGTTTCTCATTGGCATCAAAAAATTGCGAAATAAACGAAAAATTTCAAAAATTGAATTCTGGGGTATTTTGGCTTCTAAAGGGTATTTTGTTTTCTAGGGGTGCATAACCGCCAAACTTCCCCACGCCCAGGTATGGTCGGGGGTATTTTGCACCTCCTCCCAATAGTTAAAAACCCTCCGCAGATTACTGTAGACCCCAAATGATTTCTTTAGTAATCTTTTTTGGCGATTTCACCCAAGCAGACCCCAGAATCTTTTGCTGCCCATGCATAGACACAATATGATAAAAATGGATCAATAATAATATTTAATCACAAGAAAATAATCGGGAAAAGGAAGCAAGATAAAAACCTTTATATGTAAATCAGAATACCTGTTAAATCGGTAAGTAGGTACCATACTTTGGCAATACTTATGTTCTGGGAGGAGAGGAGTTCGAATTTTGAAACGTAAGAAATTGCCAAAAATATAATAAAGGCTAAAAAAGCTATTTTCGATGTTTCTCATCGTGCTCTGTCCATTCATTTGAAAAATTGCAAAAAACGGAACAATTTTGGAAATATAATTCTGTGGTTTTTAGAATTGCAAGAAAATTTTGGATTCTAAATGTTGTCAAGCCCGGTAGTGGTCAATATATAATAACCACGACATATTCATTATAGTATCTAAGTTGGGAAATTTTAATGCCTTTTGACCAAAGTAATTGAATGTATAATAATATATGTAGGTATTCCTAATAGGTCACTCCGCGTATTGTACGTCTGCCGAGCCCCGTAATAAAATTCAATATGTCATATACTCCGCCTGTCTCTGGTGAACGTAAGTCAATCCAGTTACCGGACTGACTTTAGATTCGTAGTAGTCACCAGCTCGGACTGAGCTGGCTTAAGCGAGTCGTGCAGCGAAAATATTGACGCGCATACACGCATACAAAATCGGTACTATTGGGCGAACCCAATAGCCTTTATCACTTGGCAGTTCTAACCCGTTGAGCTCGGACCGGTTCTCTCCAGTTCTTACGTTTCTTCGTTATATGCGTTCGTTTCCTGTTGTTTAAACATGCGCATCAGGAGTCAATGGATTACTGTAGTAGCGTGTTGCCTTTTAACCTGACAATGCGGCCAGACACCTCACCGTACATGCACAACACGGTCGATCTGGGGAGACGGGGTCAGCCGGTCCGAAATAATTGCAAAAAAATTTAAACTATTTAATTCTCGGGGGTATTTTTGTTTCTGGGGGGTATTCGAAGTTCTGGTGGGTGCATACCCCCCGAAGCCTCTCCCCCACGCACACGTGTAGTCAGTACCCCAAAACCCCCCATGCATGTCTGCTCTTCACGCACACCCACGCTCATGTAAGGTAAATACTAAATGCAGTTATTTACAATGTTATTTTTAATTATTTATTATTTATTTATAATAATTTACAACTTTTTACAATAATTCATTAAGACAAATTATTACTTTTTCTTCGTTTTAAATCAGCGTCACCCTAAGCCCAGGAAAATTTTACGCTTCTAGACAAAGTAAATCATTGCCCAGCCTTCTCTATATTCGCAAGCATTTAATTTTAGAACTTGCTGATGGAATTTTGTTTTTCTGTTGATGTTTATATTTGTATATGAATGTAAATTTCTCATGTTTAACTCACTTATTACCTATGATTATAATACATAAAAATATTTATTTAAATTGAAAAAATGTAACAATTTCTAAAATTTAAATTATTTTTTGGATGCAGTGTTCCACTTCATAAGAGCAACGTTATTGACTGTTGATTTTTATAAGAACGAAGCAACTTCTTTTTTGAAGAAAAATTGAAGTCTGAGCTTCAATTGTAAGATTCTACTTAAAATAGGAAAATGAAAAAATTCGACAAATATCGATTTAGATCGATTTTTTACTTATAGAAAATCTATTTCTGCATTTATTACATGCTTGTTGTGTCTCATGTACCAAAGGAAATTTGAACTTACTCTAATTAATCATGTTTTAGGTTGCACATATAGATATGTTTTAACATGTAGTGCTCGTCGTGTTGTGTCTCATGTACCAAAGGAAATTTGAACTTACTCTAATTAATCATGTTTTAGGTTGCACATATAGATATGTTTTAACATGTAGTGCTCGTCGAATATTTAATGGATTTTCATTTTAGATTTAAATATGTACATTTTAATAGATTTTTTAATTGAATTCCTTGAAATATATTCCTTCCTTATTTCAAAATAATTCTCAAAATAACATGCTAGCTGATTTCAAAATGAAATACTAGCATTAAGCTCTAATAAAAAATTTATGACGATATTAAGTTATGATATTTAAATAAAATTAAACTAGCTAATCGTTTTTGTATTTAGTTTGCTACGCTTCTTATGCGCATTTAATCAGCAGAAGTAAATATCAAATTTACATGTTTATTTCAAATTGGTGAGAAATCTTTTTTACAAATAATAAAATCGTTGCTTAACAAAATATTTTTGTCCAATGAGTAGCTTCATTAGATACACAACATAGTTGGTGGGGGTCAGCCAGAGAGCCTTTTTAAGCCAGAGTGGCTTCAAAAATTAGTAAAAATGCTAAAATAGCGGATGATCTATGTTAATATATAATTTCTGGTCAGTTTTGATCACTTTTGCTGAAATCCTTTGATTTTCATTTAGTCTCTCATTTTGACCTTTATTTTACCATATTTTTCCAAAATTTTTCCTTTTTCCACTCTGGCCTAGTCATGCAAGGAATAAGAAGTTTGGGGTGGTTTAGGCCTGCCAAATAGGAAAAAAACTAGCAAATAAGAATGCTTTGATGGAAAAAAGACGGGATTACAGATTATTAAAGATGTATACGGATGGGACTAGGAAAAAGCTCCTATGTATTTGCCTAAAGTCGCAAAACCTGTTAAAAATCAGACTCACTCTAAACAACGCAAAAAAATCGAATTATATTCTGCGGCCTACAGACTGAAATAAACTGTTGAACAAAAAACGATTGAAAAAAACAGCAAGTTAGCTATGCAGTAGCTATGGGGAATTAGATGGAGTAAACTAGGAATGACATTGTAAGCCGATTGAATGAAATAGCAAACATCGATGCATTCAAGACAATCAAAGAAATTATTGGTTTAAAGCAGTTAGAAACCCTAGGCTTGATTGTGAGATCTGAAGAATTGACGCCCGGTTTGCTCGCTCTAATGCTCATGATATCAAAATAAAACACCATTGAATACAATTGCAGTTAGTTTTCTATCAATTACGATATACGTAGCAAGTCGGCGTGGCAGCTTGCAAGCAATTTACGAAAAGTAAACATTTTAGATTATGTTCATATACCCTCATGGGGAGCGTTGAAAATAATTCAAAGAAGATTACATTTTTTCAGAGGCCACAGAATATACTTCGATTTTTCGTACTGTTTAGAGAAAGTCTGATTTTTAACAGGTTTTGCTACTTTAGGCATATACATAGGAGCTTTTTCCCGGCTCCCTCCTTTTACACCCTTAATAATCCGTAACCCGTCTTTTTTGTTCCATCGAAGCATTTTTCTTTGCTAGTACCATACTTTTAATTAGCATGATTTGAGTAAATCAGTCAGTAAAGGCATACGGTAACATGCCACAATAATGACAGCAGTCCGAGAACTGCGAAAAAATATTGTTTTGAAAATTAACATTAACTTTTTTATTAAACAAGACAGCCTTAGCCTTACCTATAGATCGAAGGTTTTCAGCATAACTTTACGCAACTACTGGGGTTAAAGAAAACTTACACCCAGGTTCGTAATCCTGGCGTTACATGGAGCATTTAAATAAAATTAAGTTTCTGCAATGCTCTGAAACTTGAGTTAATTTTCAGTGTTAATTTTGCACAACTACTTGGTGTCAAGAAAACATAGAGTCAGATTCGTAATCTTGACCTTACGGAACATATTTTGAGAATAAAATTCACGTTCTGCTACCGCTCTGGAAGTAAAATGAATTTGTAATATAAACTTTACACATTAACAATAAATGGACAGTGCAATTTTTTTCAAAAGTACAGGATTTAGAGAAAACTTACAGTCAGATTTGTAATTCTGACTTACATAAAACATTTTGAGAAAAAATTAAGCTTCCGCAAGGCTCTAGAAGTAAAGTCAATTTGCAGTGTAAACTTTACACAACCACCGAATGTAAAGAAGGCTTTAGTCGGATTCATAATTTTAATAGTACTCTGGTATCACGTTCAACATTTATGAAAAAATTAAGTCCCTACAATAGCCTGAAGAGAAATAAATATTAGATGTAAACCACTTTACAGTACTGTTGAGTGTAAACAAACGCGCCCAACTGGCGTATCACCTTTAGTCTCTCGTTTATTTTTAGACTTGAGAGCATGTCCAGACTCATAACTGGAGAAGTTGACAGAAAAAACAAGACAGAACACGTTTGACACCTCCAATTTTTGACTCTATACCTCCCGAAAAAGCTTAATATTGATGTAAATAAACGCAATTTGCTGTGACGTGTACCTTTTAAAAGTACTTTATTTGTATTCTATTCGAACTGTCCCGACTTTCAAACGGAGAAAGTGGGTGAACAAAAACAGAAAAAACGCATTATCCACCATCCACCACATTGTAAACTTTAAAAATCCAAACCTCACTCCCTGTTGAGTGTTGAGAAATTCATTTTGGGCCAGTTTGTAGCCTCTAGATCGTAGTACATTTGTATATGAAAAACTTCTGTTCCGCAAAATATTTGAGATATTCAACAATCAAAAACGGGAGAAAACGTGTTTTTTCGCCCATTTTACACCCTTGGTTTCGAACTTTACACCTCCATAAGCAATTCAATATTTAGTTTTCAAACGCAGTTTGCTGCGACGTGTAGCCCCTAAAACGTACTTTGTTTTTATTTTATTTAATTTTTCCCGACTAATAACCTCAGAAGTTGGTTGAAAAAGCTTAGACTAAACCTGTTTTTTACAGCATCCACTAGAGTGTAAAGTTTATACCCCTAGATTTGAGTCCGTTGAGTGTAAAAAAGTTCCGGTGGTTAGCAGAATGTAAGCCTTGAGCCGTAGTACATTTATATCAGAAAAAACTTAACAGGACTCATATCCGGAGTTGTTGGCAGAGATCAATAAGGCAAAAACGCAACCAAAATCTGTCTTTACACCGGCTGACTTTTACACTTCTTACACTCCCCCTGAAGAACTGACGCGGAATTCAAAAAACCAAAAATCATGCATTCAGAGAATTCTATTCTCTACAGTTCTATACTATCACATTATATGAGGCATTTACAGAGAGTTGTGTACGCGCTGCAGAAAGCAAAAACTACCAAAATTCGCTAAGTGTTATAACATTATGCCAAAGCTTTACACGCTCTTTACACACTGGAAATAGAATGTGAAGAAAAACAAAAAATATACAGCGAATTTTTGTATAATCTTTTAAAAAACTGCACCTTCCAGATGTGTCCCTTTATAGCTGCGGGGGCATATCTTGGGGGGTACCCAAGTATATTATAGGTACGCGCTAACGCGTTACCTTTGATTAATAATTTTCTGGGGAAAATAAAGCAACAGGAAGGCCATCAAATGATGAAAATAAAAAGTTTTCTTTAAAGCGCTTGAAAGTGATTATCTAATGTTGAATAAGATAATTGTAACGCAGTGTTAGCATTTATACCAGTTTTTGAGATCAGTTGGGCCCCTAAAAGTTCAATTTTCGACCTTCCCTCAAACCGGCTAACCCAATTGGCCATCTTTGCCGCCGTGCATCTACGTTAGACTCCCCAAGTGAGTGTCTGGTTGGTACGGTATTTCTGATTGAACTCGATAAAGTTGAGTACTTACGCTAATATATAGAATTCTGTTTCAATTAAACAAAGAAAGCGATTACTTATTGCATGTTTCTTAATTTTAAAAGCACTTTTCTATATTTTCTCAGAATGTTAAAATTTTTATTCTTTCGAATTTACGTTCTCCATATTTATGGATTAATTTAATTTGCATTCCAGGGTAAATTTTGAATTTTTGATAATCGCATCTTCAATTTTTTATTTTCCATGCTTAATTTTCCGTATTTTGATCCATGATTCAGTGTCAATTTCAAATTTTTGATATTTGGCTTTTTTCATTTTTTTCAAAGATATCCGTATATCTAGCGATGGCCTAGCTTGAAATTTTCCCATCAATGATTATTAATAAATGGAATTAGGGCAGAACGCTTGAAGGAGCTTATAAAGCACACAATTTAAACCAACCTGCATAGTGTTCAAATTTAGAAATCTTTATTCGTTATTACTCTTTCACTTTAATTTAATACTTCAGTCCTAGAATTCCAAGCAAAATGAAAAATTAAAAAACAATGAAAATTGCTGCAGAAAAGCACTTTAATCGAATTTTCTGGTAAAATGCTCAAAATTATCTAAACACCGTGAATTAATTTAGTTTTGAAGCCTTTAAAGTTTACGCTACTTTTCGTTGACATTTTAGCTCGCATAAACTCAAAATTTAGGGACTTTCATTTATTTATGGTCGACCCTAAGATTACTAGGATTGAATTTACCGACTTACTTATGTATATGCATTGCGGCCCATAAAAAAGGCTACATTCTGATTCAACAGGTCATAACTTATGCTGATGCGAACATAAAACTTTCAGGACCAGCTGCACTAGATAGAAAAACATGTCTTCTTTCAAACCGCGTGAGAAAATTTCGGCCAAATGTCACTAATTCGGGCACTATGGCAGTTCGTTTCACCCCATTTTAATATTGTAAACGCCAATAGCATTATCGGTCCTGCCATCAATTTGCATCCTCTTTTGTCGAAACCCTGAAATTTTTGCACTTAGTAGGACGCGTATCTATTCTGGGGTTTAAAAATGTGCTAATAAATTTTTCGGTATTACTGGAGTACGTCCACACTTTTTTAAAAATCATTTTAGTTGAAAACTAAAATTGCCATATTGGTAAATCGACATCGCTGATTTCAAATCCGTTGTCTATTTTTAGCCCGCATGCATCGTTATATACCTACCTTACAGTATAACTATTGTACACCTCCGATTTTTTATCTTCAGATCTCAGATAACTTCTTTCTTCAGAAAATTTATTAAGATCATGGCACAAGATATTAATTCGAAAAGCAAGCAGCGAGCCGTTTTCTCGTGCGAATTAGGTAGCTGATTCTTCAGTTCTTGTGATATGGCTAAATTCATGCATATTGATATCTTGTGCCATGATGTTATCAAATTTTATGAAGTAAGTTATCTGAGATCTGAAAATAAAAATCTGAGGTGTCACTGCAATCATACCGTAACGTAGGTATAGAACGATGCATGCAAGCTTAACAAATATGATTTTTTTTAAAGTGTTGAGGTGTACTCTACGTATACTGTAACAACGATGCACGCAGGCCAAAAATACACAACGGATTTAAGATCAGCGATGTCGATTTACTACTATGGAGATTTTTTTAACGAACATGATTTTTTAGAAAGTGTTGAGGTGTACTGTAGGTATACTGCAACAACGATGCATGCAGGCTGAAAATAGACAACGGATTTGAGATCAGCAATGTCGATTTACTGTTGTGTCTATTTTATTTTTTAACGAAAATGATTTTTTGAAAAGTGTGGACGTACTCCAGTAATACCAAATTTTTCTGATAGAACATATTGTCAAAAATGTCAAAAAAGGATGCCCACATACGTAGTAATGTGAGGCGATGCAGAAACTCTTGCGTTTAAACAATATCGAAGTGAGGTGTAAACATATTGCCGTAGTTCGCCAACCACTGGCAGCTGGTCAAAAGTTCTAATGTGGTGTAAACAAAGGCATGTTTATCTATCTAGTGCAGCTGGATTTGAAGTTTTATGTTCAATTCAATCGAAGTTACGAACTGTCGAATCGGAACGTAGCCATTTTTTATGGGCAACCCTGTATAAAGCTGCAGCAGCCCGGCATTCCTTCCGAACATTCGATTAGGTACATGTATCACTTTGCTCGTCGATTGTCGTCCAAAAAGATTGTTTTTCGTAAAAGTTTATCTAGGTCTAAAATCAATCAGATAATATTTGCCAGCCCGTACTGATACTATAGTTATTTTCAGCTTAAGTTTTTTAATTATGATCAAAAACGCAGCTTTTATTTATTGCTCCTGTTTTTTGGCTTTTAATTTCTAAGCTCTACCTTAAATTCCATAGTTGAGTGAAACTAATAAAAGTACACCAAACAAATAAAAAAACTCTGAATTTGACTAAAAAGAGTACGAGATATCAGTGAAAAAACTAGCATCAGTCTGGGTGAGCATCTACGTGACGTGAATTTATGTTCGGTATAACAAACGAAAGGAAAATTATGTTACTAGGTCCAGAAAATCATGTACGTCTTAGGTTTCTATTTTTTGTAGATTAAACAATACCTATAGTAAATCAAACAATCTGAAATGGAAGGATCTCAACATAAAGGTGTAATTATTAACGTAAAGTGAATTCCAGTTGTAAATGAATAAACGGATGTTGTGCACAGCAGAATGACTACTCACCTGAAATATTCCAATCGTGTAATGTCTATTTTATACTGTAATTTCCTCATATTAATTGTAGTGCTATTTTTGTTTCAGCATATCGCAAAACCCGATTAGTTATTAAAATCTTTACAAATGAATGCCACTTGTTTGCGATTTACTCGTAATTATTCCGAGTAGATTGTTAATCTTAGTATACATTATTCAGAATTTATCCAATCCTTTAGGGGGTCTGGCTGGACCACACGTTAGCGTAAGAAAAAAGATGGGGTTTAAACCCTCGGCAATCTAAAATGCTCTCCGCAGATCACAGTAGACCACAGAATTAAATTTATTGCATGTTTCTTATCGATTTTCTCGGTATTGATTTATCCTCCGTTTATTGTGTCCTAGGACGGAGTTACTCATAGTGAATCACTATACTGACATCTTTTCTGGTCTTCCTTATCCCTGTGTCGAGAACTTTGTCTAGCCTCGTTTTAGCTCCAGTTACATCGTTTTTTTGAATAGTTTAGCTCGATGAGAAGTTATTGAGCAGTAAGAAATAAGAATTTTTTGGCCTCAGCGATATAACAAAAACTCAAAATGGGAAAATAAGGTTTTAATATAAAGTTTAGTAGTTTATTCCTTCTCAGCTTTTTAAATGCATTCTCTAGTTGTGTTTAACAAAACAGAAATCTACTATTTCTTGTTTTTGCATAGACGTCCACTAGTTGCCTATTCTTATGCATTGTAATAGTTTTTAGTTGTATCCACACGTGGGCGTGGGAAGGGTTTGGGGGTATGCAGACCCCAGAAGTTGTAATACCCCAGAAATCAAAATACCTCCCCAGAATTCAATTTTTGAAATTTTTTTAACTTTGTTAGCGATTTGTTGATGCCATTGGATAGTGCTCGATGAGAAACGTCGAAAAATGGTGTTTTTTCGCCATACGACCACTTTTAAGACCATTTTTTGACCTTTGAAAGTTTTTTTACCCCCCCCCCCTAGAAATTTTTCACCCTCCCCAGAATTTCGGTGCTGCCCACCTATGGTTGTATCTCTTTCAAAAATAATTTTCATAGAAAAGTAGCATACATATTTAGAAAGTGCATAAAAATTGCATCAAATGAAAGTAAATAACTGTCAGATTATGAAAAGGAGGTGTCACCTTAATATAGACTAGGAGTTTTTTATATGATGGTACCCTTCGAATGCAAAAACATGACGGTAAACGGTGGGTTAATTCAGACCCATAAGAATTCATCTGCTGCCTATGTACATACGGTCTGTACCCTAGAATTTAAAGGACCTCAAAAATCCAGATGAACCTCAAAATTAAGTATTTTCAAACTTTTTTTATTTCACGATTTTTTAATGCCATTGGATAGAGTATGTCTCTACCATCAATTTTTTCTGCACGTTTTTTACGCTAAAATATTTTGAAACCTCCCCCAGACCCTTCTACAATTTAGGCGCTGTCCACTTATCGAAGTTTATCGATTTGATGTATAAAAGTTTGTTTTAATTAAGCCTATAATTTTATGGCATAAGCATCTATAGATATCAGGAGTAAAATTGAGTTCTCTTCAAAGAGTAACAAAAGTAATAAATTTTGTAAATTATAACCATTTTTTGACTACTTTAGTTTTTTATTTTTGAGAACACAATCTTTCAAGTTTTCATTTTTGTTATTTCTCGTTTGACTCATTTAGTCTGGTCATCGTCTGCCAAAAAGTGCTTTACCACATATGGGCGGCACAAAAGTTCTAGGGGAGGGGGTGCAAGATTCTTTCAAAGGTCAAAAATGGCCTTAAAAATGGTGATATGGTGAGAAAACACCATTTTTCAACGTTTCTCATCGAGCACTATCCATTGGCATCAGAAAACTTTCGAAAAAACAAAAAAAAATTCTGGGGGTGTATGTTGGTTTCTGGAGGAAGTATTTTGGTTTCTATGGGTGCATACCCCCGAACCCCCTCCCACGCCCAGGTATGAGCTTTACTCTTTACAAATTTAGTAATTCTGGATGATTTAAATTTTAACGTCAAATCTACTAATCACTTTTATTTCTCATAAAGCAATGAGGTTTTTCGCACCTTTTTCAAGTTTGCTTTGACCCGTTTATTGTTTTTATTTATTTCCTCTCCTTTCTGTTCCGCTATACGCTTATTACGCTCAATTAATTACGATTTTACGCTCTTATTTGCTTTTCCTGTTTTTTTAGTATTTTGCGTCCCGTAAACTCGGTAATAATTGATACAAAATGAGCATTGTATGATAAATATGTTGACTTACTCGTTTGCAATATAGTTCACGTTGCTTTTCTTTTTTGCCAACATTAGGCTTATGGGCTTAAAAAGTGTTTTATACTTACAAAAATATACTTTTGTGTTGCAAAAATATTCATTGACAGATCCAGGAGTTTTGTAAGGGGCTGTACCCTGGGTATTCCTCAAACAGTCGAAAACAGGTCAGGAATTCTCGCTTTTTATGCAAGAAATGGCGGTTTTTCCGTTCTACATTGCCTAATTTTATTTAGAATAATTTCTGGGGCCGGATTTTTTTTAAATACGAAAATTTTGACAAATTTGTGCAAGAAAACGCTTTCTGAAAAATAAAAAATTGGCAAAATCCGGCGCTTAGCCTCAGAAAATTTGTAAAATAGTGCGCGCAAGGATTAGGGCTTAAATTACAACTTAAATCATTGTATTTGTGCACTTAGAGCAATAACACTTTTTGAAGCATTTGACACAAAGCGGCAAAAATTAAAATTTTAGGGTCAATGCTAAAAATGGAATAAAACTATGCTAAAATGATTATTTGTGGTCTGAAAATCGTTTCAGGCAAAAAGTGGATAAATGTAATAAATACGTATTATCCGGCGCAAAGGGACGGAAAATTCGAGAAATTACTATAAACTATGATCGAAAATTCCTGCAAAAACATACGAATAAAAAATAGAATATTGACTTAAAAATGCATCCTATTACGCCATTTTCGTATTCCCTCTTACGACTAGCGAATCGTCGACGAGAAAAGAAATAAAGACGATCTTCAGTAATCGTCTTTTTTTCGAGACGATAACGACTTATACCGTCATGAGTGATGAAACGAGAGCGAGGACGATAAATGAGTGAAGACGATTCGCTAAATTTATCCCCCTTTATTAGCCGACTTACGTAATATTTAAATGCATGTATGTGTCACGAACGTCGCTGGTTGTTTTACTTCTGAAACCGAAATATATTTCTGCGTAATTTAAGGTCCTGGTTAAATGTCCGAAAAACGAAAATTCAAAGCTTTAGATGTCAATCTTCGAATTGATTAAGCATTTCTCTGAAATTCGAAATATGATATTTGATTCTTGGTTGGGCACTTGGTCAACTGATATTATTACCTATAATTTTTGGCAGCGTCATTGGCTCTGATCGTAAATTCAATTCTCTTTATCTTTCCGCAACCAATGCGTCAAAACTTGCTTAAGTTATTTCCTTTTGTTGGAAATTAAAAACCAAAGCAAGCCTATATCTCACGTTGTTAGATCAACGAAGCATTCTCTTTGCCAATTGTCACACTGCGATATCGCATCGGGGCCATTGGTGGGCAGCACATCTGGGCGTGGGGGGTTTGGAGGGTATGCACCTCCCAGAAACCAAAATACCCACCGGAAATCAAAATGCCCCCAGAATTCAATTTTTGAATTTTTTTTAGTTTTTTTCGCAATTTTTTGATGCCAATGGATAGTAATTGATGAGAAGCGTTGAAAAATGGTGTTTTTTCGCCATACCACCATTTTTAAGGCCATTTTTTGACCTTTGAAAAATCTTGCAGCCCCCAGAATTTTGGTGCTGCCCACGTATGGTGGGCAGCACAAAAATTCTGGTCGGAGGAAACACCATTTTTCAACGTTTCTCATCGAGCACAATCCATTGGCATCACAACATTGCCAGAAAACAAAAAAATTGAATTCTGGGGGATATTTTGATTTCTGAGGGTGTATTCTGCCTTCTGGGATGGGGGGTGCATAACTCCCCTCCCCACGCCCACGTGTGATCGGGGCTCTTACGCAAATAAAAAAATAGTTAGGCGTGCATAATCGAGCTTTATCAATTTAGCGACCCAATGTATTTTACAGAGAATCGAATGTGCTACTTGTCGTTAAGAGATTCATACCTGTCGTAAATCCGAATTGATTCTTGGGTATTTGAAATCATATCTATGCTGTCCTATGATAAGTCGAATCTGATTCACCTAAATAACTGTTTTCTGTTTATGCATAAATTCACTGAAACTATACGTTATTTTCGACTTCATTTTGAATAACTTTTAGCTTACCATATCTGGAATTGAGAGGAGTAATTTCATTTTAAATGCTTTATATTATAAAAATCATTAAGGCAGTAATGGCGGCCACAGTGCTGCGGTTTTCTCGTTTCCTAGGTTTCGCTTTTTTCATTTCCTCATTTTAACAAGTTAATAACAAAATTATGGGCTGCGAATATTCTAAAAGGTCAAATAAGGGCACAGAATCTGCAAAACCAAGATAAGAAATTTACATTGGAAAGAATTCAGTGTGCTAAAAGCTTAAATAACGCAAAAACTTACTAGCTTGCGACTTTTACTGACACCATGCTTGTAAATAAAAATGTGATTTTTTCATACTGGTTTAGCCCCTTGTTTTGCTCTGATTTCCAGTCTATTTATTTCTTTTCAAATAATTTTATTGTACCGATTTTATTATTGACGTCATTTATTTTCTGCACTTTCAGTTATTATGCCATCTTCGTTATTCTGTAAAGTCTAAGAACCAAACTTGGCGGAATATCAGTAACCGCAGTAAGTTATTCTGATGCTTATTTTAAGTGGTGTCTCTTTCCTTTGGAAAAAATAAACTTGTTCATTCTCTAAAATTTTTTTCGCTTTGTGCTTCAGTAGTGAAGACCTTTCTTGAAGACCTTTCTAAACATTTCAATGTGCCTCATGAATTTCGTCGATAAATAGTATTTTAAGTCCGACACAAATTTTTGTTCCTCTTTTGACCTTATTAAAATTATTTTAACTTCCCCTAAACCCCGAAATTTAGGTCCTGTTTTAGCTTCCCTTTGATCCCCAAAATTTAGGTCCTGCGTGTAGAAGATCAAAACTTCAAGGGGCAGACCCCGATAAGTGATTCGAGCGTTTTAGAATTTTGTTCAGAGGCTAGTCGATTAGTGATTATTTTCTTTAACTCACATATTCCCACTTGATATTGATTTGAATTTTTTCGATGATTTGAGAAGATCTACAGCGCAATTCACAAGCTAGAGATTCCACAAAACAACACTTTATAAAACTTTACGTCGAAAATCGATAATCCCGATAAATCAGTCTCGACTTTTTTGTGCAATTTATAGCGAAAACGCTACGGGTCCCAAGTTGGCCCTAAAAAATAATAAACCAATACGTGTCGCACGCCAAGCGTCTAAATTCAATTATTTCTAGTTCTATTCGTTACAGCGCGATTTGTTTTCGTATAAATGCATATATTTGACAATTTTTTCCGGAAATAATCCGGAAAACAATTTTTTCCTACCGTGACACGTGTATAACTATATTTACATGTTAATTTCTACCACCGCAAATTGATTTCGACAATATGTATGTAATTTTATGGGATACTTAATATACGGTATGTATGTATGCTTATATCCGTTTCATCAAATCATTCAATTGCTTGATTAGTCGTGTCCTGATAAATTGCGCGTATAGATATCGTGTTGGTAATCTTTGCAAATTTTCCGCATTTTTCGCGTTTTATAGTTCGCTCGGAACATAATTTCTGCGGGTTCTCGTTTTTTCTCAGTGGGCTCGCCTTAATTATAAATTGCGATCGAGTCATCGAGTATTAAGATCATCGATGGACCGGAAAGGCACTAAGATGGCCGATTTGATTTAGAATACGTGCCCATCTAGTCATCTTTAGCCAATTTCAACTTTTTCTTCTACTCCCACCCTAGGCTATTCAGCTCTAGATTGAGCGACGGTAATTGCTACGCAAAATTCGTTACTGTAGCAGGTTACCATAGTAAGTGGTGATAATTAAGTAGTATAGTAGGGAGAAGAAGCAGGACAGGTGAAAAAGTTTATGAAGTTGTAGGAAACATCGAATTTTATCATATATTTCATCATATAAGCAGCTTCAGGATTGTGTTTAACTACATCGACACATAATATCGGGTTTCGACGGACTGAATGCTTTTCATTTATGCACGTCGTGCGATCTAATTTTTAAGATTATTCAGTTCTTGCTCCAAATAATGTGATAAGAATTATTTGATTATAATTCTTGGGCTTCAAGCTATAATTTGATAACAATTATCTAATTATAATTCTTTAGCTTTAAGCTATATATGAGCATGTTTTTTCAATCTTAAGGCAAAGCGAGAAGGAGATAGCATCTGAAAGCCATTAAGCTGCTTCAACGTTGAGGTTCCTTATGCATCAATGGTTTCGTCATGTCTTATTTTTATTTATTTTCCATTTTATTTTCTCTTTTTCTATTGATTTTGTACCAAATCATTAATAATGTTGTTCTCGTGGCCCAGCGAAAACTTATGCGAATTTTCTATTGCAGGGACCTTTTGCTTACAGTAAGAAAATATTCACGTCTCCCTGAGGAAAGAGCGCAGCAAGAGAAGTAGTTTTGCGAGGCATTCAAAGTTCGAACCGCTTTTTTGAGGTCATGTGAGATAAGCAGCTGGAATTATTATTTTTTCTGTCAAAATTTCTAGCGATTTTTTTGAATAGGCTACGTACTCGTTCAGATTTTTGTGAATAAGTTTTCAAACATTTCATGATCTTTCTATGGATCCAACGTTTTAGCTTATTTTATTAGAGTACGAAACGCATTGTAGCTTAATAACAATGTTTGGCACGCAAAAATGGTGCATCACAAAGTGAAAAAAACTATTCTCGTAAAAAGACCAATGTATTAATGTGATAAAATCGATATCAAGAAATTAGACGCATTTTCTGCAATAAAGTGTTAAATTGCAAAAAGATCATAAGCTTCTATAAAAATTTGATATTGTAAGTTTAATTAGCTGCAAAGTCACTTGACAATGACTGTTATTTGAGCTTTCAGCCGTAATCAGAATACTTTGAACTTTTCTAATACATATATGATATTTAAGAACTTTATAAGCTTTTAGAGCCATTTCTGATAAAATAAGCTAATTCATATCACACACTGATTATGTGATTGAAGGACTCGGTAAATTCGTTAACCGCACGCTTATCACCTATGCTTAATTCCAGTTAATCCGAGACAGTCGTATAATGAGCTTAATGAGGTTTGCAATCTGGGTTAGCTTAAACTAACGAGCTAACGTATGGGTCGAAAATTTCGCTTTGTAATACATCTTTTACCGTGCCTTTTATTTCTTGGTAATATTAACAACTTTTTTCATTAATTAGCAGTAAGACTGATACTTTAGGCTGGCGGTTTGAAACATTATTTGGTTTCCCTACTTATTTGTACATAATGCAAACGTATGCTCAATGCTAAGCTTACGTGTGCGAGCTAACGGCTCTACGCTTTTTCGACAATCAGCTTAGGCTCGCGCTCAATTATTGTGCTGATTTCTCGTCAGTTCACGCGAAAATAATGTCATTAGCGTAGTGATTAATTCATTTATTCGGCAAATACGTCGGGAGTCATTTGATTATTTCATTCCGATATTTTATTAGTGCTTATTTGTCGATTCGTTTGACCAATTCGTGCTTTCGCCGCTGCTGCTTACTTATTAAATCAGTATTCAGTCGATAATGAATGGACGTCATTTTTTCATTTTTTCTTCATATTCTCTAATTTTTTTACTCGGTATAAATAGTTTTGAGTATTGGCATTTTTTAGCCTCATTTTTATGTTTTATAGTCCTCTTGACGCTAATCTCGTATCACGTTTTTTGCATCTAATCGTAATAATTCTTTTTCGTAAATAAGAGTAAAGTTATGGCGACCTTCAATTTGAGCGATTGAGTGATATCGCTACGATTCGTTATATGGTTTTCTTCGCAGAAATTTCAGATCGCAAGAACATTTGACAATGAAAATTCTAAGATTATACAAAATTCTCTACAATAATTTACCAGTTGTTTCGTAGGCTTAAAAGATACTTAATATTAAGAATTGGATAGTTTAAATTGATCTTCTGCTAATTTTGTAAGATTATATTTTTGTGCATCAGGCAATCAACTACTTTGACGTGGATTTTTTGAACGAATTATTTTCAATCAGCTACAGACTCTTGCCTAGTTGCACAGATGCACAGCGTACTTGGTCTGGATATCACTTACAGACTTCTTGAACCCAAATGGCATCAAAAAGTAGTATAAATGCTAAAATTGAGTAATTACTACGTTGATCCATAGTTCCACGCATTTTTACAGAAAATGAATAATTTTCATTAATTTTTGCCTTCATTTTGACTTAGTTTTTTCTAAAAATTTTCACATAATTCTGTTCTGGGGTTTTCAGACACTCAAATGCATGTGTGTTTATGCTCCTTTTATTTTTTCGCGTGTTTATTCATTTGTAAACATTATACCATGATTTCATTCACTTTTAATATATCTACTATAAAGCTGGCTAAGAATCTGGAAATCTTCTCAATATTTGGTTGCTTTTCGTCTTGTTTTATAATTGTTCTAATCACGAGCAGCATTTGTAAAGCTATAAATACAATAGTCCTGCGGATTCATTCGCTTAAAGGAGTATATCAGAGATAGACGATAGACTTTCAAAACTCAGAAAGTCAAATCGGGCTATTTTACACCACCGCACAAGTATTGGTCGTTTTGCCTTTGTCAAGTGATTCGATTTGACTCTAGCTATTGGAAAAGCCTTCCACTGAAATATGCCTCCAAATCAATTAGCTTAATTAAAGAGCATATTTTGACTACCGATTGGAATAGAAATATTAGTGTATTGAACATGTTATGAGTAATATATTAAATTAAATATTCATTAAATTAATTAAAAATACAATGTAAAACTACATAAAAATAAACCTTGAAATGAAAAATTGATACTCAAATGAATATTCTTGGGAATGTACAGCGAATCGGAAAATTTTTATTAAAACAGAATATCAGTTTTAGTCATTTTTTCTTCTATTGCAGCAGTTTCTTACATTCCATTTTGTCATGATTTGAACCGTAGAATTTCTGATTGTATAACATATTGAGTATGAGGTTACCCTTTTTGAAATTTTTTCAGTCAAAAAATTATTAGTATACAGTTGAACCCTGTACAAAAAAATGTCGGATATAGTCAAAAGGCTGAGCAAATTTAAGACGAAATCAAACAAGCTTTTGTCGTTTGAACTAGGTTAGGATAGCGTTTAAACAAGTCGAAGTAGCGCATGAATCGCTGGCACTGGCCAATTTTCAAATTCTGTGTACATATTAACCAAAGTTATGGCCAGTAACATATGGGGGTGCAATCTTTTCGGGTCAGTATGTATATTCTTTTATAGTAAATGTAGCTGTGAAGATCTGATTTAATTTTATATTTCCTATTCGTAGCGTAACTTTCTAAAAGAAATCACTGACTGGCAGTTTGCCAAAAAAACAATGTTATTATTATCTTAATTTGTTCCGTCGTCTCACGGTCAAATAACATAGGTAGTAAAAGTGCATGGTTTCAAACTAGACAGCGGGTAATGTCATTTCAATCGGATTATTAGATAAAGCTCAATTCTCAAGCGCTGCGTGCCTGTTACGCTAAATCTTGTCAAAAAATTGGAGAAGTCTGTGCAGACTGTTAATTTTATTATATGGGAAGACCTTATCTAAAACTTCATAAGCATAATGTAAGTATTAAATTCTGATAAGCTAGGAACAATTCGAAGGGAAATATATAGATTAAGTTTAGGAATCGTATTGATTGCGGCTGTGTTTGCGTTATGAATTCGCTTGCTTTTCCCCAAGGATTATTGAGAATTCATCAAATTGATGTTATCAAAGGGCAGTGCCTAAATTTTGGGAACGAGGTGGCCCTAAAAATATTTATTTTTTTAGATTATTTTTTAGATTATTATAAAATATTTTTAGATTTTGGCGATCCAGACAATAGATGCACGTGGTCAGCAGATGGTCTGGGGGGGGGTCAAGAATTGTGCTTTTTTGATCCAAAATGACCTCAAGAAACCGGTGTAAGCGCTAAATGCTAAAACTACTTATTATACAGTTTATGGTCAATTTAAGGCAATTTAGAGGTAAATTTTCAATTTTCATTCCATATTTAGCCTTCATTTTGCCTCATTTTCTTCAAAATTTTCCCGTTTTTCCATTTTGGACCCCCTTCAATGTGCATGTGTGGTCCAAACTCCACGCCTCTGTGAGGTTATCATATTCAGTCATTTCAGTTTCATGAAAACATTAAGACTCGTTATTCGATTCTAAAACTATTGTCAAAATAACTACAGTATGACTTAATGATAATTTTAGGTTGCCTTTGCGTTCCATAAAAATTATTAGTAAACAAAAGTATTGATATTTTGGAATTCTTCTCATAAAATGAGTACAACTTGCGCTGTATGGCTATCATTGATTTTTATCGGGATAATTTGCGACAATGCTGAGAGTTTAGATCAGTAGTAAGTACAGACATTCTTCTTACATTTTCTTTTTATTTCTTTTTATTTTTTTATGTATTTTTGATATTAATAAAGCTATGTACAGCGATTTTGGATGGGAGGGCGAAAACCGTAATAATGTCAATTATCTGTTTTTATGCCACTACAATGGCCAAAAGAAAGCTTAAAAATTAAAAAAATATACTTTTTTCGGCGCCATGAGTCGACTGCTGTGTTATTTTACATGAAAAAATCCCCGGGTTTGAGTTCAAAAACATGAATTCGCTAAATGTCCTATTGCTTCCTTCATACTAATTTTAAAATTTGCACCAGTTGCCCGTTGAATGATTAAACCTGACTCGAAGTTTTGATGTTAAATTTATGTTTAATTTTTTTTGCGAATTTGACAATTTTCGATTTTCTTTATCGTCAGAAATTTTCTAAAGTGCTTTAAGATTGTGGAAATGACTTAATTTAGCGCCACTAATTCTACTTTAAAACTGTTAAAGTATCAAACTTTTTAGTGCATCGCGTCTTATTGATAGAGTTTTGTATTCTTTTAACTTCAGTAATCTTAAGTTGACTAAAACAAGGTCAAAAATTCAATTTTATCAATAAGGACGTTATTTTATCAAAAAGAACGTTACTGTAACATATTTAAGTACTCTAAAATTTTACATGTACAAAATGTAAAAGGGCTTTTGGGGTAATTTTTGTACATATGCATGCAATGAAACCTTGTAAAAAAATATCAAAGAGAAATAATCTTATTTTTCTCGCATAAATTTTATTTTCGCCCGCATAAAGTTTATTTTTTATGTTGTTCAGTTTAAGCAATAACATGCGCGAGATTTGTGAATTATTTCTAAACTAACTACAAAGTTTTAACTTTTTGATTTCACTTTCAGAATCAAAGAGATAATATTAGACATTTAAAGTTATGTAGATCATCCAATTCACCCCTTGACAATCCAAGCTAGCGTATTTTTGTAAGTTTTAAGGATAACATTATACGTATGGGTTGCTGTAAAATTCAAGGGTGTCTGGTGAGGTAGAACCGCAAACGTCAAAATTTTAAATCTGGGTACTTCCGGATTCTGGAGGTTCAGATTCTAGGAAACAGACCACAAAATAGGAATGGATGAGGGGTTTCGGGGGATTAAGATTAGACTCCCAGAATTGAGAAAAATATTTTCAGTATTTTTTGTGATTCTATCTTATCAGACCTGTCCGAATTTCTTAAGTGTCCATGTTTAGTGTAAATCTCCCTAACATCCCCCTAACGCCCCTATGTGAATAACGTTGTGTAAAAATGTTCTTGTTTACTTCGCAAGCCCTCCGTGTATTTGTGAATGCATTCCTCTAAAAGACTAATTTGTGATGAAGAGACGTCTCTGGCAAACTTCGAATGAATTTTTAAGCATCTTTCCAAAAGACTACTCGTATAAATGATAAACAAATTCTGCGATAAACAAATTAGCGGACGAACGTTTTTCTTATCACACTTATTTTTATAACAATTGTTTGCCCAATTAATTGCTTACGATTTACGTGGGCAATTATGGAATGAAGAAAATGAATGCATTTCACATTCATATTTTTAGTGAGAATGGTAGAATGCTGGGATATAACGATAACTACGAAAAAAGACGAATGAAGGATTTACCGCTCGACGATCTATCTTTGGCATTGAATAGCTTCCAAAGGCCAAGGTGGGGGAATTAATTAATTAATTAATTAAAAAATAATTAATTCATTCATTAATTAAATTGATTAATTATTTAATTAATCATAAATTAATCTATTCGGCCTAAATATGTGAGAAGATTGACTCATGAACACGATTAATGTTCCGAAACACGTTTGATCTATCAACTTCATTTTTAGATTTGGCAAAAGATCTTACGTCGATGCGGATCAAATCAGCAAGTACGAATAGATATCGTGTTATTACCTATTAGACAAATCAGAATTTTCGCACCGTAAATGCTACATGATTTGCTTTGCATAGAATTATCCTCTTGAGGAAAAACAACTTTGACGGTTCACATTGTTTATTTTTATTGATTTCGCCTATTAATTAATTAATTAATAAATATATTAATTTATTTCTTTATTCATTTTTCATTTATTTATTTATTTATTTATTTGTTATTTATTCATTTAATATTTTAATTTATTTCTTTATTCATTTTTTATTTATTTATTTATTTATTTATTTGTTATTTATTCATTTAATTGATTATTTACTTGTTTAATTATTTATTTACTTATTTATTAATTAATTCATTTACTTATTTCTTTGCTTACTTATTTATTTATATTTGTTTATTTATTTATTTATTTATTTATTTATTCATGTATGTATTTATATATTCATTTATTTATCTGTTTTTATTTATTTGTTTTTATTTATTTGTATATTATTTATTTATTAATCCATTTATTTATGTGTTTATTTATTTATTTATTTGTTTAATTTTTTGTTAATTACTTTTTCTTAATTTATTTTTTATTTACTTATTTATTTAACTATTTATCTATCAATTTTGTAACATTTTATTTTAATAGTTACTAGAAATCGTTAATCAGTCATGATGTTCTTTATATTTAGTAATAAATCAAAAGGCTAAGCTGCTATATCTTTTAATTTACTTAACAATTTCTGAGCATTTTGTTTTAAAAGATCGAATATTAGATTGGTAGTCGCACTTCTGCAAAACTAATCTATTTTGTCGCTTTTTTCAGGAAAGGGCAATCATTCGCCGAATGGGCGCACGAACTCGGAAGCTGGCAACGGCCAAGGTTAAATTTTACGAATAACATATTTCTTAAGCTATAGTCTATTTCGCACAAGTTTGGGCATTGCGATTATAGCATTGATTTGATGTTTACGTCGGCTTACTTTCGAAAAAATTCTTGAAATTTATGCCCAAACTTTTGTGAAACAGACTATGATTAGAAATTAGTCGAAATTTCGTTTTTGTTTATAAGTTATAGAACTGACGAATTCGTACAGAGAAAAATATTTCTGGGAAAATCAGGCAAATTTAAAGCTAAGAATTTGGTAATTGTTTTCTTTGTAGAAGTGCGTGCATAAACTTTTGATTTGCTTTTCTGTCGTTTACATCGCTTTCTGAAGCTAGAGTTGGGCGATAAACTGGAAGTTTTAATTTCATTACCTAGATCTGACTTCTCTCGGGACAGCTGTGACCAGACTGCCGGCACGTGGAGGCATGCGCGGATTTAGAGGGGGCAGTTGGGGGAGGCCGCCTCCTGTCGTCTAAAAGTATAGGGCGTAATAGTGAAAAATGTACATTTGTATGATTTCGGCCATTTTTAATGATTATTTTTCGAATTTTTCGGCACTTCGCGCCGGGTAGTTCTTATTAATAACATTTACTGACTTTCTTGACGCTCTAAAAACGTTGTTTTTACGTTAGAAGAGTAGTTCTTACGATCGATGATTTCTCGAGTATTTTTTGGTGATTTAAGCCGATTTTTGCACTAATTTTGTGTTTTCCGTATGAATTTTCGAAGAATATTTATTTTTTCGTATCACAAATGATTCTGTCTATCAAACGACGTCGAAAACGCGCTGCTTCAAGCATTGGACGGATTTTTTTGTCAAATTTGGTCGCTTTTAGGAAGATTTAGGGTTCCGTAACTCCCGTAAGAAAATCCTGGATCCACCACTGCGTGTGAGCTTCGTAGGCGTGGGTGGGCAGCAGCAAAATTCTGTGGGATGTGTGAAGGAGAGAGGGACGCAAGATTTTCAAAGGTTAAAAAATGGTTTTAAAAATGGTGGAATGGCGAAAAAACGTCTTTTTTTAAACGTGTCTCATTGGGTACTATTCAATAACATAGAAAAAAATCGCGAAAAAAACAAATTTTAAAAATTGAATTCTGGGGGATATTTTTTATTTTTGGGGAGGAGGTATTCGGCTTTCTGGGGGATGCATAAGCCCAACCCCCCTCCTCGCCCTTCCTTCCCCCACGCCCACGTGTGTTTGTGGGTGTCTAATCCCCAGAAATTAAAAATGAAAAATTTGTTGGGAAAACTAAGGCAAAATGACGGCCAAAAATGGATGCGAACGAATGTTTTCTTCAAAAGTGCTTGGAACTGACTAGAAACAGTGAATTAACGTAATTTTGGCATTATTTAAACATTTATACAGATTATTGAAACAATGTTTGACGCCCGAAATCTAAGGCCCTTATTCACAATCGCGTGTTAAGCTAATGCCGTGTTAAGACTTAAGACAATGTTGCCGTGTTGGCTAAACAGCTGATAGCACAGACACCGTGTTAAGTCTAACCATGTATTCACAATGGCGTTGTAAACTAACAAAAATCGACTGACGTTTTGACTGACTGATCGAGCTCTTTTCTTTTCTCGTAACAATTTTTTGTTTTCTAATTAATTTTACTTTTCTCGTTAGAATGTTTTATTACTGTTCAATGGAAAATGATAAAAAGTCTCGGGAGCAGAACTTTTACACGGAACAAATCGGATTTTTGATTTAAAGCGTTTCTGAATGGTTTACTACAATCGAATCAAAGAAAACGGACACCGACGATATAGTAAAAGATCATTTTAGAAAATTGATGCTCCAAGAATCGCATCCGGCATCAACTTATTGACAAATGGATTATTCCCAACTCGAAAATGACGACGAATATGATTTTTTTCGATATTTTCATCAATATGATCAAACAGGTCAAGAGTCTCCGGCAGAATTTAAAAAATAACGAACAAACCACTACAAAAACGCCATTAAATCTGAACCTGATAGGGAAGGGTTGAAATTTTGTAGTCGTTAAGACACCATTGTGAATACCGGGTTAAAACTTAGCACGTGTTAAGTCCAAATTTAACACCGTTTTAGCCTGATACGCCTTTAACACGCGATTGTGAATATGGGCCTTAGGGAATCAGCAATTTTATAAACTCACTGAAGGCCAGAAAGCAATGAAATTGCAAAAACTATATTCTACATTGCTCGTTAAGCTCACTTTGTTAGCATTAGGAATTATGGAATAAATGAAAAAGTTTTACTTAATGTTTTAAGTGATTTCTAAATTTTTTACCCAACATCAGTTTTTGAACTCTAATGTTTTACGATTCCTAAATATTTACGCCCTTGCATGGACTGAGAATTGAATTTTGTGGGTCTCCGCAAAATACTTGCCAAAAATAAACTCTGGGCTGCCGTTATCTGCGGGAGCATTTTAGATTCTTGACGATCTAAATTACCCCTGCCCTCGCCTCCACATCAGTGTGTGCTTCGCAATCGCCATGCTATGCTGTAGCTCTTAGTTCAAGCGCGCAATATCACAATTTACTCATTGGTAAGCAAAACAAGTTTTTTTCGAAAAATTAAAAATAAAAAAATAAAAAAACAAAACTAAAATGAAATTTCGCAGATTCCCAAAATTTTAAAATTAGCATGCTTTTTAAAGATTCCTTTGACGCAATTGAATAAAGATAAAAATAGCAAAAGGCGGTGTTTTTCGATCTATCTTCTAATATTTTAGTCTCTGTTTTAGATTCGGAAAATTTCTAGTCTCCGTATACCCATTGAAATTCGATACTGCCATGCATGTATGCATCTCATTCATCACAACAGTCTGAAAAACTATTCTGTCAACAATACTTATGTACATACAAACGAAGCTGGCTTAAAAACATAAAATCATGTACAATTCGCAGCGCGTAGTAATGCATTTTTTATGGAAGCAGCCATGTTGGAAAAAGTGAAAACAATATAGTAGGCTGAACGTCGATCTACTTGAATATTTAGATAAAAACCAAAACATAACATATTAGAGGATGCTGAAGCGCAATTCATTATTTCAATAGTCTGTAGCGTAATATTAAAAGCTAGTAAAAATGCAGTCATGATTTAATTTCAGCTGTTTTTGCTGGATTACTGCATGCATTAAAAACTTAAAAATGTTTCTAGCAAATAATTTTATTTTTGTGTCGTGTATTTAGAAGAATTGGCTTTCTTGAAATATTTCGACGGTTTTTGGGATTATCTAAAAAAATTTATTCACAACTTTGGCTTCATTAATGATTTTGTTTGATTTTACATGTTTATCATCAGTCAACAGCTTCCTTTGGGGGACATTACGTCAGAGCATAAATCCAATCGGCAGCAAATGAAATTCTCTTCCTAATTACATTATTCCCAATCAGTTTACCATTGTCAGTCAGTTGAGTAAAACCAAATTCGAAAATATGATGAATTGGCAAAGGCTGCGAAAATGCCATTCATAATACACCTTAATTCGACAATTTATTCAAAAAAATAGAATTTCTATAATTTTTGATTTATATGTGTTTTTTATACAATTAAACTAATTCTTAACATAGTCGAATGCAGCAGCTAAAGTCTGGGGGTCTGGGTGGTGTGAAATTGGCTAAAATATCAGAAAACATGCCGAAAATTGAATTCAGGGGGTCTAAGATTTGGGATTTAACCGAATTCTGGGGGTGTAAACCCTCCGAAACCCCGACGCCCATGTATTATCGAATAATACTCGTTATCAGTAAATCGACTCTGAAGAATTGCAACAAATGCTTTTCGTTTAACCTTTTTTAGATTCGGATGAATACGTAGATTTGAGTGAACAAGCATTACCAAAAATGAAGCAACCAACAGCCGGCGTCTTTTGTATTTTTCAAACCTCCTATGTACCATTTTGTTCTATTTATATGCATATTGGTAAATAGAAATCGAAGTGGATTGCGCCCTTTGTAACGTATTTATCGCATGACGATGAAATAAAGTATTACGGTACTAACCGATACACTCAGTAAATCCGTCAATAATTGAAGTCATGATTTATATTTATTCGATTATTTTGACATTTCAATGATGATTCTTGACAATCAATCACTTTTATGGTAATCTAATCAAGTATCTTGATTACAATTTTCGGGTCTGACCCTTCATAATGAACGCTGACCATTGAGCAGCACCGAAATAAAGGTCAAAAAATGGTCTTAAAAATGGTAGTATGGCCAAAAAACACCATTTTTGAACGTCGTTGCTCATTGAGCACTATCCATTGGCATCAAAAGTCGTGAAAAAAACAACAAAAATTTCAAACATTGAATTATGGGGGTATTTCGGTTTCTGAGGAGTTTTTCGATCTTCTGGGGGGTTGCATACCCCACAAACCCCCCCCCAACGTCCACGTGTGGTCAGTAGTCATTTTGGAGGGTCAACCAACCCCCAAGAACACAAATGCAGCGATTTTTCGTGGTTTTCAAGCCAGCGTCCACACAACTCTGTGTAAATGTTTCATACAATTTAATAGCATAGAATTGCAGTGGATAGAATTTTTTGTTTTTCGAATTCCGCATTAGTTCTCGAATGGGAGTGTGAGTTGTATGAGAATATGGGGGTGAAAAGAAACATTTTGGTCGAGTTTCCGACTTGTTTATGTCTACTAACAAATGCGCTTATGAGTCCCAAGAAATTTTTTCTGATAGATATGTACTACGGCTTAAGGGCTACTTTCTGCTTATCAGCGAATTTTCTTACACTCAATACGGAGGTATATCTAGGGGTTTGAACTTTACTCTCTGCTGGATGGTGTAAACAACAGATTTTGTCAAAGTAACCTCTGAGGGCTACACGTCGCACCAAGCCGCGTCTAAAAAGCGCAATATTGAGTTATTTATGGGGGTGTATAATTCGAAATCAAGGGTGTAAAACGGGCGAAGAAACACGTTTTTCCCCCTTTTTGATTATTAAATACCTCAAATACTTTGCGGAACAGAAGCTTATCATATCCAAACGTACTACGATTTAAAGGCTACAAAGTGGCGCAAGCGGAATTGCTTTACACTCAATAGGAAGATTGGTTTAGATTCTTGAAGTTTACAATGTGGTGGATGGTGTAAAATACGCTTTAGTCCGTTTTTTTGTTCGCCAATTTCTCTGTTTACAAGTCGGGATATAGATCGAATAAAATAAAGTTGAAGTACTTTCTAAGGTGTACATGTTACAGCAAATTGCGTTTATTTACGTCAATATTTAGCTTTTTCGAGCGGTGTAAAGTCAAAATTGGGGGTGTGTTACGTGTTTCCGTCTTTTTTTCTATCAACTTCTCCGGTTGAGTCTGGACATCATCTCAGGTCTAAAAATGTATCCGGTTATAAGTCTGGACATCATCTCGAGCATAAAAATGTACCAGAAATGAAACATGAAATGCTAGTTGGGAGCGTTTATTTACACTGAACAGTGGTGTAAAGTGCTTCAAAACTTATATTTATTTGCCTTCAGGCTATGTGGAGACTTAATTTTGTCATAAATTTTGATCGTAATATCAGAGTAATATCAGAATTTCGAATTCGTCGACTGAAATCATGTTTATTTCTGTGGTCGTGTATAGTTTACACTGCAAATTGACTTTCAAAATGTTTCACCTAACGTCAGAATCACGAATCTGACCGTTAATCTGCTCTACACCCTGTAGTTGTGTAAAGTTTGCACTATTCAATTATTGTTCATGTGTAGTTTACACTACAAATTTATTTCACTTGCAGAGCATTGCAAAACGTGAATTGTTTTGAAAATATGTTCCGTGAGGTCAGTATTACGAATCTGACTGTATGTTTTCTTTACACCCAGTAGTTATGTTTAAACTAAAAATTAAATTCAGTTTAAGAGCGTTGCAGAAGCTTAATTTTTTCAAAATTTTGATAGTATCGTCGGGATTACGAATCTGAGCGTGAGTGTTCCTTGTATGTGTAAACTTTATGATGAAAACCTTTGATCTCTTTAAATAAGGTAAGGTTGTCTTGTTAAGAAAAGATAATGCTGATGTTCAGAATAATATTGTTTTTTGCGTCCTAGGACTGCTGTCATGATTGTGACATGATTCCGTATATATGTGTTTACTGACTGATTTACTCAAATCATGCTAATTAAAAAAGTAGGGTGCTAACAAAGGAAAATGCTCCGATTGAACAGAAAAGATGAATATACTTGGGATTGTAAATTATTAAGGATGTTAATGGAGGGGACTAGAAAAAAGCTACCTATGTATGTATAAATATGCCTAAAGTCGCAAAATCTGCTAAAACTAAGACTTTCTCTATGCAATGCCAAAAATCGAAGTATATTCTGCGGCCTTAGAGAAAATGTAACCTTCGTTAAACAATTTACAATGCTTCACATTAGAATGTATAAACATAAATGTATCCTTTTGCAAACTGCTTGCAAGTTGCAACGCCGACTTGCTTCGCATCGTGATTGATAGAAAACTAGCCGCAATTAAGATTTTCACCGTCTGTGTAAAGTTGAAGCACCATACCTACATTAAGGTCCGTACTCAGGGGGGGGGGTGCGGGCCGTCCCATCCCGGAAATGAAGAATAATTCTTGAAACAGACAAGTATCCCCAGAGGGAAAATGAAAAATTCATGAAGTGGTCTAAAACACCACCAAAACAGGTTTTTAGCATACTTTTGAGAGCATACTTTTGAGCTAGTAAACTGGAAATATTCCGGCGCTTCGCGCCGGATTTATTGTTTATCTGTTGTTTTTGTCTTCTAACCCGCCGAAAACCGTTAAATTTGAGTTAGACGTGAAGAAAATGTCTAATTTTTTCCGCGCTTTGCGCCGAATTATTCATTTTCTGTATTGTTTTTGTTTGTAATTCACAAAGATTGACTACAAAAACAGAAGCTATGAAAATATTCGTCGATTAAATTATGAGAAATCAGGTGTGTAGATTGTTTAAACGATAGATTTGTATAATTTGAGTGTGAAATAAAGTGAAAATTTTAGAAATTTGTTCTCAAAATTTTTCTTCGCCTCGCCATTGCATAGAGCCCGTTGAGATACGCTCAAAAATGCCTCTATTTTTGCCCATCTCCTAATGATTCTCGAGATATATGACCTCAAAATTTTCACCCCCCCCCCTTGAAATAAAATCCTGGATACGACAGGCCTGCCTACATTAAATAGATAATTCTATTAAAATGCAACTCGACCCTGTTTGACTGACTCCGTGACATTCACTAGAAAAAAACGAAGGAATTTTTCAACATTGCTTCTATTTTCCAAAAATCGATAGCTGAAAACGAATAAATTAATCAATAAATCCGTGATCTATTTCAATTAATTTATAACAAATTCATACTTATTCAACTCAGATAATTGTCCCTCCAAAATGTCCTTCAACGTTTCGTGAAAGTCGAACGCAGTGGTTAAAATGTGGGAATTCCGTTTAAGATTATTAGCTAGATTGCTATATTTTCCGTAAAACCAATCTGGAAATTTCAAGAATAACGCTAGTAGTAACGCCCGACCCTCTGGAACGCACTCTGTAACGCAGCAGGTTATAGTGCACCTGCACTTTAAGCGCCCGCTTTGTAAGCAGGGCGCTATAGCTGCGAGTCAAACCAGCACCAAGGGGGTGTATTAAGCAGGGCGTTTCAGCTGCGATTCAGACCAGCGCCCGGGGGTGTATTAAGCAGGGTGTGTAATATTCAATCGAGCTCATGGCATCATTCAAGTAACGTCACCCCCCTTGAAGTACACAGTATTTTCTCGCTTAATACGATAAGCTTGAGATTATAATTTTTGAGAGTGTACATACTTACGCATAAGTCCTTCTTACATCTAAATGTGCTTTGGTATGTACCTATGTGCAATTTTGTAAGTGGCATAATACAAAGATTTAATTAGGTATTAATCTACAATAATATGTTAATTCACTCGATATATTGATACAACAACTCGCCAAGTAGCTATTTAGATTTTTAACGCCCTACTAATAAATAATAGCACTACAGAGTGACAGACGAACAGCAATTTTTTTAAATTTTATACTATGTACACGGTTTGGCGACTAACATTCGCCGGACCCCAGCCAGAAACCGCGCTCCGACCAGGCGATATTATTGGAGCTCGCGTCAGAATAGTCATTGTTGCTGACGCGGCGAACTTCCGGCATGATGGGTAGAATTATTGGCAACGTGTTTACAGTAATGAAGTTCTTTGGGTCGCCGAGGTACGTAGCGTCTTCGGCGTGTATCCCTCCCCAAAATTGTTTACCAATCACCGATAAAGAGTTAAATAATACGGTTAAAGAAAAATGAATAGGAATATTGCTGTTCGTTTTTAAGTTCCAAATGTACGAGTCAAAGTAGTCTCCTGTATTGCTTGTTGGAAACGGACGATAAATTGAATAATTGTGTTTTCGTGTCAAAGTCAGTGATATCATGGAAAAAATTAGCATATAAACTTTTTAAATGATGATCGTTAATGATATTGTGACCGTTTAAACGAAAGTGGTGTAAAAATAATCCAAGGTTGTCGAGCGCTGTTTGATTCATCTGCAAAATGATAATGTTTTTAAAAACAAGCAGCCTCATTTGAAAAGTCTTCTTGTGCGTGTGGCAGGTACGGAAAAATTGACAAATTTTACACAAGTAGCGTGACTAAAAGCGAAATATATTAAAGAGCAGATAATATGGTTTTTGTGGAAGAAAATTGCTTCGAGGCTTTATTGGGTATTATTAAGTAATTAACGTGCAGGCTTTACTAAGCCAAACTCGAAATTCGTTGAAATTTTTACGTTTTGCACCCGCATACAGAGCTGAAAAACGCCAGGCGTAGAACAGATTGAACTCAGCAGCTGAAAAATATAATTTAGAAAACGAGTTCTTTCAGCCCATGTGAAAAAGTTTTTTCAAATAACGCAGTTAGCTTGGAAAACGTTTCAGTAGAAAAAAGATTGAATCCCAGGTGAAAAAATTAATTTATAAAGTGCAGGCTGCGCCATACTTGGAAAAGTTGCTCCGAACAAAGTTGCAATAGCGTAATTTAGAAAAACGATTAATCATTTTAAAGCTAATTTAGTACAAAGCCGAACTACAACTATCAAATTTTAATGCCAATTGCCAAGTATTGCGCCTGAAATAATAGAAACAGAGCGCGGCAGCTGACGTATATAAACGCGGCTAGAAGTTGTCAAGAATGAAAACATACTACTAAAACTAACGATTCGTCGCACTGAACCAAGAATGCATCCATGAAACTGTCAAGCTACGAAAACCACCATCTATCAGAAGGCGCCAGCAAGCCACCCGGCTTGAACACACGTAGGAGCCGATACTCTCTTTCAAAAGGGAATTTCGAGGTAAAGTCTATGAATGCTGACGGCACTTCGTTTCACCTGTCGTCAGATTTGCCGCTCGACCGTTCGCAGGCCGTTTCATTTCTTCGCGACGGAATCCAGTTCGAGGACCACTGTAGAACTGTGTTGCACCGCCCCATACCGAAGGAGACTATATCCTGAAATAAGCATCTCAACAACGACTTGTCGATTAAAAAATACTGCATTGTTCTAAGACAGTTAAGATTGTCGTTCAAAAGCTTCTTCGACGAATTTAAGTTTATTTCAACATATTCAAAATATCATGCAATAGTCGGGTAATAACCAAGTCTTCGAATTTTTGACTTTTAAACTAAGGAGTGCTGAAATCTATTTAAACGATGTGTTTTAGATGTGCTTCAGAACTTTGTTCTCCTTGGCGGGCCCCTGATAGAAAATATTCGTACTCCAAAAATTTTGGAAACTAGTCCCCTTTTACTCTAAAGCTACGCCACTGGCGCCGTACCGCGATTTTGTATACTTCAGTAAAGTATTGTAATAAAAGGCCAAAACGGTCAAATGTGTTTTATTAATGTTTTCTTTGCGTAATTATTTACTGCTGCTCATGAATGCTTCCGCTATCAGCTCATCTATACTTACTGTCGTGCTTTACGCAACATTCATTTCTTTGGCGGGATGTTCTTGTGCCTGAAGTTCATGATACTAGATGCAATTAAATTGCTACCACCATTGCGAGCGTAGGCACGCGCACAAAATATGAAAGATTCATTCGTTTTTCTGACGATATGGGGCTTACAAGGGGAAACGGCAGCACGGGGGGTTCAAAAAATTTCAAATGTCAAAAATCGGTCTTAAAGTGGTCGCGGGCTGACGAAAAACACCATTTTCGACGTTTTTGTCGAGCAGTAATTTTCGGCATCAAAATCGTTAAAAAAGCAAAATTTCAGTTTGAATTTGGGATATTTTGATTTCGGGATATTTCAAACTCTGGGCATAATTTCGAATTCAATTTCAATGCACACGTGTCCACGGCTATGTAGTTTAATGCCATAAATGTAAGCACAGCTCTAAAGTATTGTTGCCACGTCAGTTACCGATTAAATTGATATTGTTTATTTGTACCATTATTTAACAACTGGTAGTATTCGATAATGTACAGTAAAGATATATATCATTGTGTATCAAATCAAACATTTTATCGACGCAGATACCTTCGATGATTTATTTTTGTCAATTGTACCTTTACCAATGCTGTTTTAGCATATTGTTGTATTCTTGTTGACACTAGCTTCGACTTTTTATTAATTGCATCTTCATTGTTTTCTGTTTCTTGTAATTATCAGACAGATATCATCATTTTTTCTTAATGACTTTCTTGAATAGATGTTTTCGAGAATTTCCATGCCATCTTTGCTGCTTCAGAATCCCCGAAACTCAGCTTTGATTTTAAAAGTTTGCCGTTGCAGCATAGTTTGTATTCCAAATCACTTTCTGGGTAATGCTTTTTGAGTGAAAAAAATATGCTTGTCTGGTAATTTTCGCGAAGCTTGACAAAAAGGCGTTGAAGAAGCAGGCTGCTCAGCTAGCGGCATCTTGAATAATTGCCATAAGGGTTGTACAAAGAATTTTCCATTATTTGCACGCCAGAATTCATTCTTCCAACCACTTTTGATAATCAGGCTTCATCATCACTAGAAAATATCGTCTGATGTTTCTGTCCTTTCGAATCCTTGGTCGTCTCATTCTTCGCTCTTTGCCTACCTTCTCTCACTCCTTTCTTCTGAAGTAACAGATCATTATATTTGTATCATTGTTTGCAGTATCTGTTGAGGGGTGTAATAGCTGATGATGCCTTTTTAATGTAAAATTATTTGACACGTTTTGTTGCACATAGTGCATAGAACAACCATGCCTGAATCGGACAAAGACATTAAAATGACTGCCACATTTAGATCCTATGTTTTTATAAACACATATTGCACATGTGCTGCACAGTGCACAGCACAGGTGTATACTGTGAGGTATGCGACTTCCGATTTTGGAGGCGGGGGATCCCCCTAACCCCCCTGTTTTATGTATGTAATGGTTTGACACTGAGCACCCCCCCTGTTACATGTATGGATGTAATGGCTTGACATTGAGGGGAGATACCCCTAACCAAAGTCGGACGTCCTACCATCCCCTCAGAGCCAGAACCTTTTGAACCCTCTCGATTTTTCAAAACATCACATTTTGGCCGTTTTTAGGCGTTTTTGGAGGTCATTTACCCCGTCTCCCTAAAAACGGGGTGGACCTCCTTAATGTCAAGCCATTACATCCATACATGTAACAGGGGGGTGCTTAGTGTCAAGCCATTACATACATGTAACAAGTGATCCCCACCCAAAATCGGAAGTCCCCATACCTCACAGTATACACCTGTGCTGTGCACTGTGCAGCACATGTGCAATATGTGTTTATAAAAACATAGGATCTAAATGTGGCAGTCATTTAATGTCTTTGGCCGATTCAGGCATGGTTGTTCTATGCACTCTGTGCAACAAAACATTGTCAAATAATTTTACATTAAAAAGGCATCATCAGCTATTACACTCCTCAATGGATACTGCAAACAGTGATACAGAAGATGATGAATCTGTTACTTCAGAAGAAAGTGAGGAAGAAGGCAACAGAAAAAACGAGAAATGGAAGAGAAAGAGGACGACCAAGAGAGTTCCGAGGACGAAGAAACATCAGACGATATTTCAGATAGTGATGATGAGCCTGATATCAAAAGTGGTTGGAATGAATTCTGGCGTGCAATGATGAAAATGCTGTACAACATATGGCAGTTATTCCAGATGCCGCTGAAAACTGAGCAGCCCTCCTTCTTCAACGCCTTTTTGTCAAAGCTTCACGAAAATTATGACAAACATATTTTCCTCCAAAAGCATTGGAAGAAAGTGATTTAGATACAAAACTGTCTGCAACTGCAGACTTTTTAAAATCAAAGCTGAGTTTCGGGTATACTGAAGCAACAAAGATGGCATGGAATTTCTCGAAAGCATCTATTCAAGAAAGTCATTAGAAAAATGATGATATCCTGTCTGATGAATTACAAGAAAGGCAAGAAGATAATGAAGATACGAGTGAAATGCCAAAAGTCGAGAAACAGTGTCAACTCAAGAATACAACAATATGCTAAAACGCTGGTGAAAGTTAAAGATTTTCGATTGACAAAATAAATCATCGAAAGGTAGTATATCTGTCGATAAAATGTTTGGTTGATTGCACAATGATATGCGCCATTCACTTTACTGTACATTATCAGATACTATATTACCAGTTGTTAAATGTAGGTACCTATAACCAATATCAATTTAATCGCAACTGACGTGTATGTGCTTTAGAACAATAAATTGCTTACATTTATGGCATTAAACCTTTACATAGCCGTGGACACACGTGTGCATTGGGGTGGGGTTCGGGGTATGCCCCAGAAGTTGATATATCCCCCAGAAATCAAAATATCCCCAGAGTTCAAATTTTGAATTTTTTTGCTTTTTTAGCGATTTTTTGATGCCAAAGGATACTGCTCAACGAGAAACGTCGAAAAATGGTGTTTTTTCGTCATACGACCACTTTTAAGACCATTTTTGACATTTGAAAATTTTGAACCCCCCCCAGAATTTCGGTGCTGCCCACCTATGGCCATAGACCCTTGTAAGCTATATCAGTCAGAAAACCAGATGGATCTTTCATATTTTGATGCGCGTGTGTAGCAAATACGCTCACTGTGAGGTAATTGTAATCTAATTGTATCTAGACATCATGACTCAGGCTGGGGTATCCCGCCAAAAACTTAAAATGAATGATATATTGATGGTGCGAATAAAACACGGTAAGTAAATTATAAATGAAACTGATGCCAAGGAAGCATTCATGAACAGCAGTAGGAAATAATTACACAAAAAGGCTTATTAATCGCTACATTTGTTCATTTTTGGCCTTTAATTTACAATACTTTACTGAGGAAATTAGCCGCTTTCCCCCAAAGTCCCTTGAGACCATCTATTAGCAGCGCCAGTGGCGTAGCTTTAGGAGATAAAGGGGGACTAGTTTACCCAAAATTTTGGAAGTACGAATATTTTCTATCAGGGCCCGCCAAAGGAGAAATTTAAAATTCTGAAGCGCATCTAAAACATCGTTTAAATAGATTTCTAGCACTCCTTGACCAAAAGTCCAAAATTCAAGGCCGCGTTGTACCCATTTATTTACATGAAGCATATTTTGAATATAATTTAAATAAACTAAATTCGGCTCGTGAAAAACTTTAGTGCGTAGATCTTCCTGTGTAGAGCTAAAAAATACCATTATTTTTGCCTATCAACAAGTCGTTGTTGGGATACTTGGCTTCAAAATTTCGTCCTCCTTCAAATATAGAAGGCCAGTTACAACCTTGAAAAGTTCTAGTGGATATAGGTATTCCGTCACAAGCTGAAAAGTAAACAACCTACTAATTCTTTATCGAGCTTGTTTCATCTGATTCGACAAATTAAAGCGCAAGATGCCGTCGAAAAACGATTCCTGCGACTTGCCTCAAAATTACTTTGGGAAATTGTCAAATTCGCAGTGTGTCTGCTGGCTGTTGGCACTTCTTGATAAATGAATAATTGTGAAGCGACTTAGTTTCATAGATGCATTCTTATTTGCGACGAATTTCCGCGGTTTGTGAAAAGGTTTTCATTCTTGACAATAAAATGCGTTTGTATGCTATGAAATCGATATCGCGCTCTGTTTTCTATTATTTCAGGCGCAATACTTGGCAATTAGTATTGCAAATTTGATAGTTAAAGTTCATTAGTTTTGTACTAAAATTAGCTTTAAGATGATTAATCGCTTTTCTAAATTACGCCATTGGCAATTCTTGTTTCGAGCAATGCTTCCTGCCATGGCGCAGCCCGCACTTTATAAATCATCTTTTTCACCTGTGGGATTCAATCTTTTTTCTATTTTCAAATCGTTTTCCAAGCTAACTGCGTTATTCTGAAAAACTTTTTCTGATGAAGCGGCTGAAAGAACTCGTTTTCTAAAATTATGTTTTTCAGCTGCTGAGTTCAATCATTTCTATACGCCTTATGCGTTTTTTTCAGCTCTGTATGCGGCAAAGTTAACAAAATTTCAATTTCGGAGTTTGGTTTAGTAGCCTGCACGCGAACACTTAATAATACCCACAAAGCCTCAGCTAAATTTTCTTTCCACAAAAACCATAGTCATTCCTGCTCTCTAATACTGGGCTTTTTTTAGTCACGCTACTTGTGTGGCAAAATTTTGTCAATTTTTCAGTACCTGTACACACTTACAAAGAAGATTCTTCGAAATGAGGCTGCTTGTTTTAAAACATTATCATTTTGCAGATGAACTTTAAAAACAGCTGACAACTCCTTGGATTATACACCACTTTCGTTTAAACGGTCACAATCGCATTGACCATCATCATTTAAAAGTTTATATGCTGATTTTTCCATAGATATCACGGACTTTGACACGAAAACACAATTATTCAATTTATCGTCTGCTTCAACAAGCAATATGATAATTTTCACTTTGACTCGCGTACATTTGAAACTTAACAACGAACACCAATAGGTTCCCTATTCATTTTTAACCGTATTATTTAACTCTTTATCGGTGATTGGTAAACAATTTTGGGAGGATGAAGACGCTACGTACCAAGGACCAAACAACTTCCACATTACTGTAAACACGTTGCCAATAATTCTACCCATCGAGCTGGATAAGTCTTCGCGTCAGCAACACGATCATTCCATGAGCTCCAATAATATCGCCTGGTCGGAGCGCGGTTTCTTGGCTGGGGTCCGCCGAATGTTAGCCAAACCATATATGAATAAAATTTAAAAAAATTGTTGTTCGTTTGTCACTCTGTAGTGCTATTACTACTTATTAGTAGGGTTAAAAAAATCAAATAGCTACTTAAGAGTTTACATTTATATCGAGTGAATTAACATATTATTGTAGATTAATACCTAATTAAATCTTTTGTATTATGCCACATACAAAATTGCACATAGGTACATACCAAAGCACATTTAGATGCGTTAGCTGAATTTATGCGTGCGCATATGCGCACTCTCGAAAATTATAATCACTATCGTATTAAGCGAGAAAATACTAGGTACTTGCTAAAGACGCCTGCTTGAATGATGCCATGAGCTCGATTGAATATTACACACCCTGCTTAATACACCCCTCAAGCGCTGGTCTGAATCTAGCCAAAAACGTTCGCGTTATTACACCCCCCCTTTATAAAGCGGAGCCAGAGCTATAGCGCCCTGCTTACAAAGCGGGGCATGAAAAGTGCAGGTGCACTATAACCCCGCTAAAAGCTTACAGGCGTCTCCAGAGGGTCGGGCGTTATTTACCAACGCTTTGATGCCTTCTTCTACAAATCCTTGAAAAGTTGGTCTAATTGCACTAAATCTCGGCTCTTGGTCGCCAAAAAGTACGAGCAAAGTTTCGTTGAGGTAATGCGAATCGTTTTCATTCAGCCACGCGAGGAAGTCACGCAGCTCTAAAAAAATAAATTTTAATCGAAAATTTTATAAATTGAATTGAATTCACTAAGAAATAAAGTGTTTTACTTTTATTTTTTATATTTTAATTTTTTAGAATATATGATAATTTTTTATATTTCGAAAACTAAAACAGTGAGCCATGTTCTGGCATCTCAGAATGAAGAAAAATTGGACATTTACTGGGGAAAAAAGACAAAATCGAAGCCAAAAATGAGTGAAAATCGAAATTGTTCAGCAAAAGTGCTTGAATTGACCACAAAAGCAGTGTATTAATGTAGTTTTTACGCTACTTGAGCCTTTTACCAATTTTTTCAGACCGTTGTGACCAAAAAAAGTTGACCTATTCCCAACGCCAGCCATGATGTGCTTTTTGGGGGTGAACCTGACCTCAAAAACAAATATACGCGCTAAAACAGCGTTAAAACCACACCTGGGCGTGGGGGAGGGGGGTTTGGGGGTGTGCACTACACCTGGGCGTGGGGGGGGGGTTGGGGGTATGAACCCCCCAGAAACCAAAATACCCCCCAGAAATCAAAATACCCCCCCCCCCCAGAATTCAATTTTTGAAAATTTTTTTCGTTTTTTTCGCAATTTTTTGATGCCAATGGATAGTGCTTGATGAGAAACGTCGAAAAATGGTGTTTTTATCGCCATACCACCATTTTTAAGGCCATTTTTTGACCTTCAAAAAATCTTGCACCCACCCCCAGAATTTTCTTGCTGCCCACGTATGGTGTGCACCCCCTCTCCCCGAGAAACCGAAATACTCCCCAGAAACCAAAATACTCCCCAGAATTCAATTTTTTATGTTTTTTCGCAATTTTTTGATGCCAATGGATAGTGCTCGATGAGAAACGTTGAAAAATGGTGTTTTTTCGCCAAACCACAATTTTAAAGCTATTTCTAACCATTGAAAAATATTGCCCCCCAGAATTTTGGTGCCCCCCCCCACCTATGGATATAACTGCATTATCAAGACCCCATCTTTATGTGCGAAAAATTCGCAAATTATGTCGAAAAGTTTGGCTAATTATGTGCAGGATTATTTGCAAAAAGGTTAGCTTTATTCATCAAATTCAGCCTTTTAAACATCAAAAACGCATGTACATCGAGCTATGAAACATGTTAGAAGAGACATTTTAATCAAACAAAAATTTGCTAAACGTTTAACCTTTCAATTCCAAAGTTGAATCCTGTCTGCGGTCCGGCAAGATAAATTTGTACTGAGAAAATGATGCGCTCAACATCGTCTCATTTCGAAGCTATGTATATGTGATTTACGAACAGCATTCTCCATAGAAGATTGTTTGGAGCTACTAACTAAATTTTGAAGAAAATTTGGCGTCGCAAACTTTTTTAGACGTTGATTAATCAATCTTAGTTGGCGCTTTTCATCAATTTTCATAACATAATCACATGAATCACACTTCGAAATGCTTCCATCTGAAACTATTCGATCAGATGCGAAAAGCTTTGCCAACAATTTAAGTTTCAAATAAGGAATTTAGGGCATCCTTAAGCTACAAATAGACGATCAATCATCTATAATTTATTCACATACTCGAAGCGCAGTAAATAGGTAAAATAAGTGCTTGAGGAAACCAGACTAAGTTGATTTTATGTAAATTTCTAATTTATTGAAAAGCAAAATTATGCGCTGTTTTCCTAAAATGGTGAAATGTGCAATTATGTGCAAAGATAGCCAAATATGTGCAAATATGTGCAAATAACATGGTAACCCATGCTTCAAAAACATGTATTTCAATTTTTCCAGCCTTCCTGCGTTTCACTGCAGATTTAAAAATATTTGTGCAACACATAAAAATCCGGTCTCTACTTATCACACAGTTTCTGGTCAATCTAAAGCACTTATGAAGAAAATTTTCAATTTTCATCCGTTTTACACCTTCATTTTGCCTTATTTTCGCGAGAAAAGTTTCCATTTTTTCATGTTGGAGGGTCAAGACCACACGTGGGCGTGGAGGGAAGGGTGGGTTTGGAGGTATGCAGCCATACGTGGGCAGCAAGAAATATCTGGGGGGGGGGGTGCAAGATTTTTTGAAAGTCAAAAAATGGCCTTAAAAAATGGTGGTATGGCGATAAAAACACCATTTTTCGACGTTTCTCACCGAGCACTATCCATTGGCATCAAAAAATTGCGAAAAAAACGAAAAAAATTTTCAAAAATTGAATTCTGGGGGGGGGGGGTATTTTGATTTCTGGGGGGGTATTTTGGTTTCTGAGGGGGTGTATATCCCCCAAACCCCCACGCCCAGGTGTGTAGGCCGAATACTCCCCCAGAATTCAATTTTTGAAATGTTTCGTTTTTTCGCAATTTTTTGATGCCAATGAATGAGAAACGTTGAAAATGGTGTTTTTCCGCCATACCACCATACGTGGGCAGCAAGAAAATTCTGGGGGTGCAAGATTTTTCAAAGGTAAAAAATGGCCTTAAAATGGTGGTAGCGCGAAAAACACCATGTTTTAACGTTTCTCATTGAGCACTCCATTGGCATCAAAAAAATGAGAAAAAAATAAAAATATTTCGAACATTGATTTCTGGAGGGTATTTTGGTTCCTGGGGGGGTATTGTGGTTAGTCGCGGGGGGAATACCCCTATACCCCCACGCTCGGGTGTACATACAACCATTTTAAGACCATTTTTGACCTTTAAAAATTCTTGCACCCCCTAGAATTTCGGTGCTAATCACCAATGGTCAGGATTCCAAACCCGCCCTCTCCTCATGCATGTCTGGTCGAGACATCCTGAATGGAAAAATGGAAAATTTTGCGGGCAAATGAGGCAAAACGAAGGCCAAAAACGGATGAAAATTAAAAATTTTTCTCGAAAGTGCTTCAAATTAACCAGAAACTATGCAATAACGTAGTCTTAGCGCTATTTAGCGCTTTTTCCAGTTTTTGGGGTTATTTTGGCCCAATAAAGTTCAATTCTTGACCCCCCCCCCGGATTGGCCATGCTGTGCATCTTTGGGCGCAATTGCCTACTGTAGGCCGCAGAATATATTTCGATTTTTTTGCCTCCTCCAACGGAAGTCCCTCCTTTTGTGTTCTGAATGATGCGTTATTTTATGCATATGTAAGACCATGGTCAGTCTTACACAACAGATCTTAACTCTCACCTACCGTACGTACCTTAGATGGTGCATGATTGCCGGAAACTAACCATTTTACTATGGTGCATGGAGTATAAATACCCCATTGAAGTATCCGCCTACTTGATTTGTACCTACCTACTTTATCATATTACGAACCCGCCACCTAAAACAGGATTATAACACGCATAGTTATGTGATAAACGATATTAATACGAAAACCCAATTTAATCATATCTTTGTGTCTTTATTCACGTCCTTGTACCCTATCTTTCTTACATTCCTCCCTTCTTAAGTTTGATTGTTCGGCTGAAGAGTAGTGTAGCTGCATTTTGAGTATTATTATTTTTGTCGCAAAGTTGAAATGTTAGAAGCCAAAAATTGCTAGGTGGCGACTGGCGACAAATATGTAAAATATTGAGAATGGGGCTTAATGAAGTAGTTGAAAGGCGTATTACATATAAAATTATTAAAAATGCGTCCCTTTTTAACCTGGGCTCTGGTCCACTCCAGCTCCCAGGGTGGCGTCATAAGATTTCTTGCTATTTCGGGCTCTGGTCCAATCCAGCTCCCTAAATAGCAAAGAAATTCACAATGACGCAATTGGCGCGGCGTACATTGCCTCTGCCAATGTAAATATCGATAATGCGTAATATTGAAACTATTCGCAGCGCATCTCGACATAATGCGTCTTTGATGCACTTAGAAATCATAAATATTACAAGATTAAATAATTAAATCGTAATATCGCCATTTAGGTATTAAATATACGCATATAATAAGTCAAAACTTTAATACTCAACACTGCCCTCGCTCAGGGCGTCTGCATCATCTAATGCATCGCGTTTTTCGCCGCGGAATGGACGAATTTGATTCAGATGGATGACTCGAATTCGTCGGCGTCCATTTAATTCGCGAATGGTGGCGTTTGGCGGACGTATGCGGCGAATTTCGTACGGGCCAAGCCAACAAAAATGGAATTTGGACGTGGTTCGGGCATTCCGCCAAAAGCACTAATTGGCCCGAGCGATAGGGAGGTGTTGGTTTTTCTGCACGATTTCGACGATCATATTGTTCCTTCTGCTGTCTTTGTGCTTTCCGGGCAGCCTCAATGGCAAATCGGCGTGCCAGACGTAGATGACGATGGATTTCTCGAATCGATGGGGCCTCTGCTTCCTCGGGCGTATCAGCATCTAAGGCTTGCTCCATCGGTAGCTTCGCCTGGCGCCCATAAACGAGGTAGTAGGGCGTGTATCCCATGCTGGCGTGTCGACTGGTGTTGTAAGCGAAGGTGACAGCGGGCAGGAACCGATCCCATTCGCTCTGCTCGCCTTGAACGGTTGTGCTTAGCATGGTTTGCAGCGTACGGTTGAAACGCTCCACCAATCCATTCGTCTGGGGGCAATAGGCCGTCGAAGTGATGTGCCGGACTCGATATAGCCGGCAAACCTCCTGAAAAACAGCAGCGACAAAGCCCGTGCCTCGATCCGATTGGACAACCTTGGGCGCCCCGAAACGCAAAACAATGCGCTCCAGGAAATGCTCCGCAATGGTTGTTGCTCGGATATCTGCGGTAGCCACGGTCTCGGCCCATTTAGTCATGCGATCTATAAAAACTAGAACATTAATTTTTCCATGGGCCGCGGGCAGCGGTCCCATGGTATCCATAACCCAGTGCTGCATCGCAGCAGCCGCTGGAATTGAGTGAAGGGGCTGGACGGGTAAAAAGTATGTAATGGGTTGGCGTCGCTGACAGGGCAAACACTCCCTACAGTATTTATATATATCAGAACGCAACCCCGGCCAAAAAAAACGTTCTTTAGCTTTCTCATAGGTACGCTGAAAAGCTAAATGTCCGCTGGTGGCGTCATCATGCAACGCCTGGAGCAGCGTGGGAATTAACCTTCGGGGGACGGCCACTAATGGTTCGGCGTTCGGATCCTTTTGATATTTAAGGACGCCGTCGTTTCCGAGTAGATAATTCTCGGCGGCGTCCCACTGCTCCGCGTTCATGTGTGACGGCACCCGTCGAGCCTGTAATAAACGAAAAATGGCACCTAAGAACACATCACGTCTCTGCATACTTATTAAGTCACGCGGCATCTCCACCGCGCACACCTGCTTTGCATTTATGGCTGCTTTTGTAATAACGGGAGCAGCAGGCAAGCGTGAAAGAGCGTCGGCGTTTGCATTTTCACGACCCTTGCGATAAACGATTTCGTAGTCGTACTCCTGCAATGATAAGACCCAACAAACGAGTCTAGATGGTGCCGAATCATGAATTTTTAAGAGACGGATGGGAGCATGATCTGTAATGAGCGTGAAATGGTGTCCATATAAGTACGAGCGAAACTGTTTAATGACATAAGTAATAGCCAGTGCCTCTTTTTCAACAGTTGAATAATTACGCTCAGCTTTAGTTAACGTGCGTGAGACAAATGCTACTGGACATTCCTGCCCCTCTATCATTTGGGCTAGGACTCCCCCGATCCCAGTTCCGCTAGCATCCGTCTGAACCAAAAATGGCTGCGAAAAATCTGGAAAAGCTAGGTCGTAGCAGAAACTAAATCATTTTTGATCGTTTGAAAACTCTGCATGCATTCTTCCGACCAAACAAAATGCACATTTTTACGCAACAATTTATTAAGTGCATGTGTCTTATCTGCGAAATTTTTAATGAAGCGTCTATAGTAATTAGCTAAACCTAGGAAGCTGCGTACCTCTGTGACAGTCTGAGGCACTGACATGTGGAATAATCCGTCTATTTTGGCCGGATTAACATGCAAACCATTACGATCGATAATATGACCTAGGTAGCTCACTTCATTCAACGCAAATTCACATTTTTGCAATTTCAGAGTTAAAACCAGTTCGCCAAGCTGATCAAAAACTTGTTTAAGCTGTTGAATGTGAGTTTCAGGGTCAGAACTACAAATTAAAATGTCATCCAGATAAACGAAACAATTTCGCCATTTTAAATCTCTCAGAACTTTTTCCATAGTTCTCTGAAAAGTGGCTGGGCCGTTGGACAAGCCGAATGGAAGGACGTTAAATTCAAAAAGACCCAAAAATGATTTAAAGCTGTTTTATTTTTGTCTTCTTCAATTAACTCTGATTTGATGATAACCTTGTTCTAAATCTAAGGTTGTGAAAAGCGTAGATCCTTTGAGTTGACTGAAAATGTCCTCAATTAATGGCAATGGGTACGAATCTTTTACAGTACATTCGTTTAACTTTTTATAATCTACACAAAAACGTTTGGATCCGTCCTTTTTATCAGCTAGAACGATGGGAGCAGCCCATGGGC
>JAVLUZ010000568.1:0-20113 GCA_036768485.1 Mermis nigrescens
TATGTAAAAAGAATAGATTTGTAAACAATTATGGTCATTCTTTTTTCACATTGCGACATTTATGCTCAAAAGGGAAATAATTTGCATGCAAATGTCTCAAAGGTTGTAAAAATTCTAAAGTTAGAATTGATTTGGTAATAGCAAAAAATTTTCGTTCTTAGATCAAATCGCGTTCCTAGCTCGCGGACGTAGAGTTTAAATTCATTGTAAATCAAGTGCTTACTATCTATAGCCTGCGCAGAGAAAAATTGAAGAAAAGCAAGATCCGCCTGCGCCTGTTGTTCGTTTCTTCCACATTCACTCAACGTCACAAATAAAGTGACGCTCACAACAGATATCAGATGTACCCGAATTAACATTATAGATCCTATTTTCCTGTGGCAAAAAGATTAAATTGAGATAAAAACGTTCAAATCTTATCTTCTTAAAATTAGTCGCGTAGTTCTGGGGGAAGTTGGACAATTCCTCCTTATATTTTCGAAGCACAAGTATTTCGTACAAGGGTTCACCAACGAAAATTTAGAATTCTTCGAGCGCATTTTGAATACCACATGAATAAATTTCAGCACACTTTTGTGCTTAAAAGCCAAAAATTTTGCGTCAGATTTCTTTTTTGTATAACTTAACTCTTTCAAGCAGTCCAAGTTCGAGTAAGATATTGTGAATATGCCAAAATCTTCTTGCGCTCTGCGCAGAATTATTTATTTCCCGTTTTGCTCTCCTCTGCAATGTAAAGGGATTCAGTACAAACCAGTGGATGCCATTTTTAGGTGAATCAAGCGTAGATACGAGTATAGTGTTTATAAAACATTTTTGTGGCCATTTTATACAACAATATCGAATTTGGTTCAAATGAAGGTGGAGTATTTAAATGTTTTTGGGAAAATTTCTCAATTCCAATGTGTTGAGCCTGCTGAGAAATACACCAAAACACTATTATTTCTGATCATGTATCAGTAGTTGTCGAGATATCGCGACTTCAGAAATTTAGTCCTTCCACAAATTAAGAAGGCCAGCCACGTGCCTGCTAAAAATACAGAAGCGCGTCGTAGAATTGTTAAAATCGATGATAAGATAGAAGATAATATGCAATCCGGAACTAACTGCGCATCCTCAATATTCTACAGTTCTCGATCAAGTAGGAATGGTAAATATAGAAAGATAGTAAAATATTTTTGATCTGTGATAATAATGAATAATATCATTATAAAATTATTCAAATATTATAGATATGAAATAGGAATAAATATTAATATAAATAATATTTTATTATTATCAATAAACAAATGAAATAGTAATAAAAATTCATCAGCAGAAGGATTTACTAAATTAAAATTTCGAGAGAAAAATAGTGTAGATAAAATATTAATGAGAAAGAGAAGACGTTATTAGATCGCGTCCATTACGTCTTTTTTGGGGGTTTGGGGGGTTAGGGTGATTTGACCTAATGCAAAAGCTACGTTTTGATTGAACCTCATCCGGGCGAAATAGTTGCGACCATAGGTTGGCAGAACCGAAATTCTGGAAGAGTGCAAGTTTTTCAAAGTTTAAAAATGGTTTTAACAATGGTGGTATGGCGAAAAAAACATTTTTCAATGTTTCTTATCGAGCACCTTCTATTAGCATCAAAAATTGAGAAAAAACAAAAAAATTTAACAATTGAATTCTGGGGACTATTCGGCCTTCTGGGGGTGTATACCACAGGTGGGTGCCTCCAACATTCTGGGAGGTGCCAAATTTTTTAAAGATCAACAAATGGCTTTCTCATCCCAACCCAACACTATTTTCCAACGTTTCTCATAGAGCACTATCAATTGGCATCAGAAAAATTAGGGAAATACATAAAAATTTAAAAAATAGAATTCTGAGTTTGGTTATTTTGATTTCTGGGAGAGGGGGTATTTTGGTTTCTCGAGGGCTGCGTACCCCCCCCCTTCCACGCACAGGTGTGCTGCATGCCCCCCTTTCTCCTGCCAACCACGCCCACGTGTGGTTGCGACCATAAGTGGGCAGCATCAAAATTGGGAAGGGGGTTCATGATTTTTCAAAGGTCAAAAAATGGCCTTAAAAATAATGGTATGGTGAAAAAACAGCATTTTCAACGTTTCTCATCGAGCGCTATCCATTCGCATCAAAAATTGCGAAAAAACAACAAAATGTTCAAAAAGTAATCCCCCACGCCCAGGTGTGATTGCGACCTCTAGGACTGTCGATTTTTTAAAATTGTAGCAAGTGTAATTTCTTAAGCAGTACTTATTTCATTTTTTTCAGTACTCATTTTTCGATTATATTCTGTTAAATTCACTAATTTTTCAATTTTTTCTTGGAAATTATTATGTTCTAGTGATTTAGAAAGAACGAGCATAGTCTAAAAGGTAAAAAGATTTTTTGATGCATGCCAGCCCTTAGATGGCCCATGAAAAGCACTCTTTTGAACATCTCTAAAGGCAGACACTTTTCCTCAAATTTATTTTGATATTCATGTATGATCGCATGTGCAGTAGCCTGAAATGGTTCCCGTATGTCAAATAAAGATGCCCCACGTTTAAGGCCACACGTGTAAGTTATCCTGAATGTCACTAGATCTCGATTGAGTTAAAAACCTCTCGTTTATTTCCAATAACGACTGGAAGTACCTACTTCTTAAGTGCATTTGCTACAAATTATAAAATCAGATGTTACGTGTACGTGTTAGCTGCTTACCTGATATTTTAAGGCAACAAAGAGCTGAAAACGGATATCGTGAACATTTAGAACTCGCGATTCATCTCCTTGCCTAACGGTTAGTAGAATACAAGGTTTCCAAAAAGATTTGTTTTACATGAAATTTTTTTCAGTATGATTCACTGACTAACCTTAGCCTATGAGAAGCTGGAAAATTTGTTATAATAACTTATGCTGAGTCTACTGAAGTGAAAACTAGGTATACAATCTCATGATTGTATCCATACATGTTTTATGAATTTTGGGCGGCAGTAATCTGTAAATCTACGACAATCATGGACCTATCATAATCCGGTGTCATGCTGAATTCATAGGTTTTATCCGAACATATTTGAAATGGACTATTTGGTTCAATAGAACGTTCTATCCGAGATATGAGTACATGAAAAGAAAGAATTTAGGACAAATAAACGGATTCAAGTCAGCTTGCGTCCGAGCATACCCGATACATTAATCGATGCTCCCGATAAGGGAGTAGTAAAAGCGTATGAATCTGACTGGAATTGTGTGCACACTAATTCATTATATGGAAGGTGAAGAAAAGCCGGATGGCTTTTTATACATCACTATTACACGTAAGTGTGTATTGTGGTCGACATCAGGTAATAGTTAGATATATACAGGCTTAAAAACCGCGTGTCGTTATGTTAGGAGATCAGTTTTGTCCTAGCTTTTCAGTTTAACGTACATAAGGCGAAGCACAGTTGAAATGCTTTCCTTTGATTAACATAACAAACAAGAGAGACGAGAGAGAAAAGGAGCGTGTGGATGCCGTTTTATTGAACTTATTCTAATTTTTTGTGTCTGGAAATTGTTTTTGACTCCAAAGTACGCGTCTAACTTTTCAGACACGATAAATAATATCGCGTGTTTTCTCGACTCCGCATTTTCAAAAGCCAGATGATAATACTGGCACTTTCATATAGTTCATGAAATCTAAAGTAGTCAAGGCTATTCTGAACATGCATGCACACAATTGGGCGAATACGTGCACAACTTGGCTGGTCTGCGGGGTCAGCTAGTCTGGGGCGAGGAAATTTAACTTTCACCAAGCCTAAATGAGGTAGAAAATTCGGATTAATTGGCAAAACGGCGTTAAAAATGTCAACTCACATTTCTGATCAATTGAAAGCACACATGGGCGTGAGAGGGAGTGTTGAGGGGGTATGCAAGTGCAACCCTCTAGAAGGCCGAATACCCCTGCCTCAAAAATATCCGAAATACTCCCCAAGCAATTCAATGTTTGAATTTTTTTGTTTATTTCATGAGTTTTTGGTGCCGGTGGATAGTGCTCGGTGAGCAAATTCAAAAATTGGCGTTTTTTCGTCATCCCACCATTTTTTAGACAATTTTTTGCCTCTAAAGAATCATGCACCTCCACTTCTTAGATTTTTAATGCTGCCCACCTATAATTGGAAGCTTTTTAAATATTTTTTATTCTCTTTGGTTTTGAGCCTTTATTCGCATTCACTTTTGTCAGATAACTTTCCGTTTTTCTACTCTGAGTGTCTTGTCTTAGGCCTAAAATTCCCCACGTGCATTGAAGAGTAAATGAATTTTCTCGGAAAAATTAGTCAAAATTGAAGACTTTAACATTCAAAACTATCTGCAAGCTTGTCTAAAAATCTCTATAAATTATAGACTACAGTTAGTTTTGCAATATTTATGAACTTACAAGGGCAACTAGTAGTTCACTTGCTAACCTAATTAATTTAATTGAACGAATTTTTAAAAGAATCTGCCTCCTCCATTCTTATAGTTTCTCATTCAGTCTAATATGGTCTGCACTTCGGTAGTGCTCTATCTATTTCACTAGAAAAATAAATTAGTAAAGATGACACCGGCTGGTACCTGGGTAATAACGGCACTGAACCGGTGCCTCTTGACGATTAATTCAATTACTTTATTGATTTGAGATAAAATGCACGCCAATCTTTTTGTTGAAAATACAGACATGTAGTATCTGCATTTATGGTAGTTGTTTTCTCAGACAATATAAGCATGATTTCTCCATGGTAAATTTCGAAGTTTATGTGTCTCACTGTGCTTTTTTTTGCATTTCATCCTCAAGTTGTCTAGTACCGCATTTCAAACTATTTGAATCTGTTGTAATGCAATTATTTCAGCATTAGCGATTAAATCTTTACCTGACTTTATTACTTGACATTTCAGAATAGCCTGCGTTTACCATCAATGATTCCCATGTTTCGTTTTTTCCTACTTTATAAAGCAAACCTTATTTTTAACAATAAATTTGTTTAAGCAATGATCATTTTTGGATGCCATTCTATTTCTGCAAGAAATATTAGGTACTTTGGTATCATCATTTCCAAAATGTAAACAGGCTCGTTCTGCCAGAGCCCTCCAGGGATCTGGCACTAACCTGCCCGAAGTTACAGGTTCTGATTCGAGCAGGGACACTGGGCAGAATACTGCTCAGGAGGACCCAGCTCCCTCCAAATCTAGGGCAATTAGTAGTGGGGGAGCACAGCAAGCAATTGCTGTTGCACACCCAACTCCTAAGCCTAACAAACAGGCGAAGCGGCGACATCCTAAGGATGACACGCCCACTATGCTGACACAGCCAGCTCAAAGGTCCAAAAGACCTTCTAGTTATAAAGCAGCTGTTGAGGAATCACTGAAAGTTGGTATTGTTGACTTCAGCAGCAAAGGCGGCATCCCAGCTGATAAGCTTGATACACTCACTGCTGTCTTAACTACAGCCTTGGATCAGGTCGCAAGCACTAGCAAGACCCCTCCAAGGTTTCACTCCTCTGGCCTGTCACATGGCGTTTTTTATATGACATGTGCAGATCAGTTCACTCTGGATTGGCTGAAGAACACCGTAGCTAATCTTGATCCACCCTGGGAAGGACCTGATCTGCGCTTTTGCAGCAAATCAGAACTTCCCAAGTTGACCAAGTTCACAGTGTTTTTCCCTGGCCTAGCTAACAGGGACTCTGTGTTTTCCAGACTGCAAAGCTAGAACCCTGGTTTGTGCACTGGCCTTTGGAAAATCTACAAACGGGAGGAAAAAGAAGGTCAAACCTTCTTTGTCTTCAGAGTGGACCACCCATTGGTCCAGGTGCTTAAGCAGCTGGACTTCAGACCTTATTTCAAACTTGGGCGTGTCACTTTGATGACACATACCAAGTTGGAATAAGCTTATAATTTGTACATAGATTATGATGGTTGGTACTAGTACTCTCCCATCTCAATCAGTACTGGAATTATTCCAGATTAACTTGCAGCATAGCCAAGGTGCGACGGGTGTACTTATTTGCTGCCTAGCGAAACTGCAGACAAAACTAGCGTTGATCCAGGAGCCTTGGATCTATCAGAACAAGGTATGTGGATTAAATGATAAATTATATACTCTGTTACTAGGGACTGTGGTAGAAGGACCAAGGGCTTGCATGCTTGCCTCATGGAAACTTAACCCAGTGCTCCTCCAACAATTTAGCAACCATGACATGATGTCTGTTGAGTTAAGTTATAAAAGTGCAGGGCACTGGCGTAACATTATTGTTACATCAGCATACCTGCCTTTTGACTCTCCTCATTTACCTCCAGGTAGAGCTTTTCTCTTCTGGTTGACTACTGCAGTAAAAAGCAGATACCACTAATTATTGGGTGTGACGCCAATGCTCACCACACTTTGTGGGGCAGCAGCAATACCAATAAATGTGGGACTGCACTTGCTGAATATTCAGCCTCCACCAATTTAATTTTATTAAATAGGGGTAGTGAACCTACATTTGTTGTGGCAAAGAGACAGGAGGTTATTGATCTAACCTTATGTTCTCTCGACCTCGCTAATGATATAAGAAATTGACATGTCTCACAAGAGGAGTCTCTATCTGACCACAGACAGATACGCTTCTCTTTAAATGCTGATTCCTTTTCTTCTAGGTTGTACAGGAATTCAAGGTCCACTAATTGGGCTCTTTTTAAGCAGCACCTTGGTAGTCGCTTGGGTTCTTGGGCTCCTAGTTGCTCAACAAAAGAGGATGTAGAGGGTGCTGTTGACTTTGTACAGCAAGCTCTTACATCCTCTTATGAGTACTCCTGCAGATTACAGAGGGAAAGAGCAAACCTATTCCCTGGTGGAATAGGGAGCTCCAAGACCTCCATAAGAAAAGTAGAACAGCTTGGAATCGAGCTAAATTATCTCAATCAGTTTCCGATTGGGCTGATTATCGCAAGGTTCGACAGGAGTATAAGCATCTTATACGCACTAGAAACCTTTTGTGCTGGCAGGACTACTGCTCCAACATTGATAAAATGTCGGATGCTGCTAGGCTTTGCCGCATTTTATGTAAACCACAAGTAGGTGAAGTTGGCTCATTAAAACTACCTTCGGGTCAATATACACTCAACCGAAGGAAAACCCTGCTTCACCTTCAATTCACTTATCGCTTCTGATCGTTGCTTACTTCGACCATGATGCAACTTCAACAAATAATCTCACGTTTTGTCATTTTACTTCTCGCTGACTCTTATTTAGTCCGATAAAGTTCATTGTAAACAAACGCGCCCAACCGGCGTCTCACACTTGATTCATTGTTTTTTTTGAATTTAATAAAAATATTATGTTTTGCAAGGCTTTAGGTCAAAAGTTCATATGCAGTGTTTACTTACATACGCAGAATGAACAGAAGATTTTAGTCGGATACGTAAATCTGATATTACGCGGATATTACAATCAACATTTATAATGACATTACGTCTCAACAATGGTCTGATGACAAATTAACATTAAGTGTAAAACAGTTTACAATACTGTTGTGTAAAAAAATGTGTCTAACCGACTTCTCACACTTGATTCCTTAAAAATTTCTTGTCATTAGGAAAAAATTAGGTTTCTGCAAGGCTCTAAAACGAAGATTAATATGTAGTGTAAACGATATGTTAACACCTAGTGTAAAAAAGATTTCAGTCAGAATCGTAATTTTAATATTGCTTCGATATTACGACCAACTTTTATGAATTTAGTAAGTCTTCATAAAGTAAGGATAAATTAACATTGGTTTAAACCACTTTACTGAACTGTTGAGTGTAAACATACGCACCAAAATCGCCTATCGAATTTGGTTTCAGGTTCATTTACAGACTTGAGAATCATGTCCCTGACTCATAACCGGAGAAGCTGGCAGAAAGAAACAAGACAAAAACCTGTTTAAAGCACCCCATTCTCGACTTTACACTCGCTTAATATCGGTTTAGTTATACGCGATTCGCTATGACATACACCCCATATAAGGCACTTTATTTTTATTCTATTGGACCTATCCTGACTTCTGAATGGAGAAATAGGCGAACAAAACCCAAACAAAGACATATTTTCCATCATTCAGAACATTGTAAACTTTAAAAATCCGTACCGTATCCCCTATTAGTGTAAAGAAATTTGGTTTGGTACAGTTTGTAGCTTTCAAGTCGTAGTATGTTTCTATGTGCAAAAATTCTGTTGCAAAAATTATTCGATGTGATTTACCAATCAAAATTGGGGAAAAAACGTGTTTTTTCGCCCATTTTTCACGTCCAATTTCGAACTTTACACCCCCATAAATAACTCAATATTGCGTTTTTTAAACGCGGTTTGCTGCGACGTGTAGCCCCTAGAAGCTGCTTGATTACTGCTATACTCATTTAAGTCCAACTCATAAGCGGAAAAAGCTGGCAGAGAGTTCTTAGTTGAAATCTGTTTTTTACACCATCGACTAGAGTGTAAACTTTAAACCCCAGGACCTAACTCCCTATTGCGCATAGAAAAGTCTGCTTGTAGGCAGATTGTAGCCCTTGATCCGCTCCACATTTCTGTCAGAAAACATTTTTAAAAACTCATAACCGTAGTTAGTATAAGACATAGACAAGTTGAAAACTCGACCAAAATGTGCTTTTTCACACCCAGATTTTCGCACTCTTTACATTCCCATTCGAGAACTAATGCGAATTTCAACAAACAAAAAAAGTCATTCTGGAGCATCCCTTCCTCTACAAATCTGTGCCATTAATTTATTTGACGAGTCAATACTGAGTTGTCCACATGCCGCCTAAAAACCTCCCAAAATTGATCCTATGTTATAACGTTACACAAAAACTTTACACCTTCTTTACACAGCTAATTTTGAGTTTCAAGAAAAACAAAAAAACACGGGCAGCGAATTTTTTATTATCTTTCTTTCAAAAAAAAACCGCACCTTCCAGAAGTGTCCCGTTATAGCTGCAGGGGGTGCACAGGTGTTAGGGGTACCCAAGTATATTATAGGTATGTGCTAACGCGCTACCTATGATATGCTGGGGTTGTGGTCCACATATGCAAGGGGTCTGTCTGTAACACTATAATACGGTGGACCTCCGCCCAAAAATCGACAGGCTTCTCATAGGAAAAGAATTCGTAATGCTATTATTGGCTTATTGGCCCCATCGGTGCTTCCCAAAGTAGACTGCTGCTGCCCATGTATTTTGTGGTCTACTTCTTTGGCCGTTATAAAAAACAGAGGGGTTAAAAATGTGATAATTATCTGATGCTGAGGATTATCGCAAGCTCGGTATTAAATCCTCAATGCTGAGTATTAGCTGAGCGCGAGCTCGTGATTAGATTAAATGAGTTGCAATATAAATCTCAATGTCGCGCTTCAGCTAATCGTAAACGTTAATCACGAACCTTGAAATAATTTCGGAGATTTTTGTGTTTATGTGCAGTAACGTGCAATCTCATGACAATAGTTTCTTAGAATAACCATTGGAAAAACGGTGCGGCATAAATTTGCAGTGTCACAGTACGAGTTGATCATATGCACAGATGAAAAGTCGACGGACACTCATTTTAAATTCGCAAAATGCTCTATCTTTTGTGTGTGTTAATCCTGCTCATGAGCAGGATTAACTTTACCATTATGAGTTAATCGCGAGCTCGGGATTGAAAATTGGCAAAATTTTATTGCAACTCACTCGCGGTTATCTCTAGCTAGAGATAATTGCGAACTCACAATTAGCTTGAGTTCGAGATAAGCGTGACCTTTGTCCATGCACGAAGCCGCCAACCTATTTTTTCCTAAAAAATCCGAGATAAAACAAACATTTTATTCAATTTTGCTTTTGTTCATCAAAAAGTTTATTTGATGCGACAAACGACGAATTCGTATTTTTGTTGTTACACAGTTGTTCATCTCAAAACGGAACAAAGAGCGACGAACGAATTTTCATTTTTCGTTTCATTTGTCAAAAAGCAAAACGACGAACGAGAAACGAAGTTCCTTCGTCGTCCTTTGTTTTCATATTTACTATTATTAAAACAACAAACGACACGTAGGTTTAGACGCCGGGCTATAAATAGGCATGCGTTCACAAGCGCGAGGTCATTCACAAGGCGCAAGGGTATCGACATGCGAGAACAGTGGCTTCGTGTGAAATAGAATGTGGATGAAATTAATTTTTTGTGGAATTTTGCGAATAATAGTAACCATAGATGGGCAGCACCAAAATTCTAGGGTGATGTCTCAAGAGCCCCACCAGTCCCAACAGCCCCACCGTCCCAACAGCCCAACCAAAAATCCAAACAGCCCCATCCGTCCCAGCAGCCCCACCAGTCCCAACAGCCCCACCGTCCCAACAGCCCCACCAATAATCCCAACAGCCCCACCAAACCCAACAGCCCCACCAATCCCAAGAGACCCACCGTCCCAACAACCCCACTGTCCCAACAGCCTCACCGTCCCAACAGTCCCACCAATAATCCCAACAGCGCCACCCGTCCCAACAGCCCCACCAGTCCCAACAGCCCCACCGTCCCAACAACCCCACCGTCACAACAGCCCCACCGTCCCAACAGCCGCACCAATAATCCCAGCAGCCCCACCATTACTGCGATTGATATTATGCGAGAAGTGCATTTGACGGATGTACTTTTGAATTATTCAATTTATACGGGCTCCGTTTGATCATAAAAGAACAGCATGTACGTACAATTTAGGTAGGAAAGTACGTAATGCCCAAATGTAGCTGCATATTGCATGCATAGATCGATGTGAAGTGTTAAATTTCAATAAAAATCAAAACTTTCACGTTAATCTCTTTCAAATAGCCAGGAAATGTGGATTGGCGTAGTTTTCACATTATTTTAACATTTATGCTAGTTTTGAAGTCATTTTTGGATCAAAGCTCCTTCTCCAGACCGATCGTACCGTGCAGCTATGAAGCTATGATTATAACAGTGGGGTAGTTGCAACCAAAATTAGCAGCGAAAAGTCAGGTGGGGTAAAGTGCTAAATATAGAATTATGGGGGTCCACCATAATTTCGGGGTTTAAGGGGTTAAACTCTATATATCCCCTCCCCCAAGCTTATGTGTGGTTGGGACAGTGCGACCGTTGGAAGGGTAGGACTGCTGGAACGATGGAACTGCTGAGATTGGTGGCGCTCTTGGGACTAGTGGGCTGTTGGGATTATTGGTGGGACTGTTGGGACGGTGGGGCTGTTGGGATGGTGGGGTTGTTGGGACGGCGAGGCTGTTGGGATTGATGGGGCTGTTGGGATTAGTGGGGCTGTTGGGATTATTGGTGGGGCTGTTGGGACGGTGGGGCTGTAGGGACTGGTGGGGCTGTTGGGATTTTTGGCGGGGCTGTTTGGACGGTGGGGCTGTTGGGACGGTGGGGCTGTTAGGACTGGTGGGGCTCTTGAGACACAAACAATTCTAGGGGGGAAAGCAAGATTTTTCATAGATCAAAATAGGGCCTTAAAAATGGTGGTACGGCGGATTAACATTATATTTAAACGTTTCATATCCAGCACTATCCATTGAAATCACAAAATTGAGGAAAAAAACAAAAAAATTCAATAATTGAATTTTGGAGTGGGTATTTTGGTTTCTGGGGGATGGGTGTTTTGGTTTCCCGAGGGGTGCATACCACACCTGGGAGTGGAGGGGTTAGGGGGGTATGCAACCCCACCCCCCCCCCCCCTTCGAAAAACCAAAATACCCCCCTCCCCCAGAAATCAAACTACCCCCTACCCCCAGAATTCAATTTTTTGAAAATTTTTTCGTTTTTTCCGCAATTTTTCGATGCCAATGGATATTGTACGATGAGAAACGTCGAAAAATGGTGTTTTTTCCGCCAGACCACCATTTTTTGGGCCATTTTTTGATCTTTAAAAATCTTGCACTCTACACCCAGAATTTTCTTGCTACCCATGTATGGTGCATACCCTTAAACCCCCACGCCCAGGTGTGATTGTAACTAGCTACCAGACGGAAAAAAGCAAAACCAAATTATCGATGATTCTGATTTGGCATCAGACCACGGTGGAAACATGTAATTGTGGACATAACTGTAGACAAAATCTTGTGTAGGTATTTTATGCCATGATTATTTATTTCTTTGTTGTCAGTTATGATCATAGATGCACATATACCTGGGCGTCGGGGGTTTGGGGGTATGCACCTCCCCAGACACTAAAACACCACCCTCAGAATTCAAGTTTTGAAATTTTTTTGTTTTTTCGCACTTTTTTGATGTCAATGGATAGTGCTCGATGAGAAACGTTGAAAAATCATGTTGTTTCGCCATAACACCATTTCTAAGGCCATTTTTGACTTTTGAAAAAATCTTGCACCCCTAGAACTTTGGTACTGCCCTCTTATGCACAGCATGGCTGATCTGGAGAAATGGGTCTGAAATTTAGCTTTTTCGGGTTAAATTGACCTCAACTGGTAGAAGCACTAATGGCGTTAAAACTACGCAATTCTCAGTTTCGCTTCATTTAAAGCAGTTTTTGCAGAATATTTCAAATTTTCATGCATTTTTTGGTCTTCATATTGCCTCATTTTTCCGGATAATTTTCCAATTTCCTATTCTGATCTAGACCAGACGCCTGAAGCAGTGGCAGATCCATGATTTCCTGACAGGGATTACCCCAAATTTCCCTAAAAGTGTCAGAAATTGTCTGAAACAATGCGACCATCACGCCTTAATTAGTAGCTCTTTGTTACTCTTTGTTAAGCAGAATTCTTTTATACGCTAAAAACTTCAGAATTTCTCAAAGTTTTCAGAATTTTTCAATGAAAAACTTGCAAAATTAATGCCAAAATCGACACGAAGCGCCAGAAGATTCTCGTTAAATCATTGCTGGAACGAAAAATACTCGTCTGACGTAGAAGTAGTTTTTTAAAGTATTGAGAAAATCAATAAAAGTCATTAATGAGTACTATCTCGGCGCGAAGCGCCGAGAAAATTTGAAAAATCATGATAAAATGGCTAAAATCATCAGAAAAATAAACAACTAGTCTTCGTTGCGCCCAAATATTTTTTGACGACAGATAAGCGGCCGCCCCCAACCCGCCACTGACCTGAGCCCCCTTCCAGTTGCTTGTCTGGCTGTGCCACGCAAGGGAATGGAGGCCTCAAACCCCTACAGAATCTAAAGCCCTCTCGGAATCAGGAAAAAATTCAGAATTGAATTTTCGGCGGTTATTTTACAGTGATTAGATTGCGGCCCGAAGAAAAAGCATATGGTTCTGACTTTTCTGGCCAAAGAGTGAAAATTTGAGGAAGCACCAACTTAAAAGATTCTGGATCTGACTATACAAGTCGCGTTTATACTCGTACGAAGGTAGCAGCAACCAAATTCTGTTGAGGTGCCTGAAAATTCATTTCTAAGAGTATTAATTTTTGGGGGTCTCAGGAGGGCCGGTACGGACCAGAAATGCACGTGGGCAGAGGGCTAGAGTCTAGAGCCTCCAGAATGTAAAAAATAATAATTTTCTCGGCAAAATGAGGCAAAATGAAGGTTAAAAACGATATAATTTTCTTCAAAAGAGCTTTAATTGACCAGAAACTGTGTAATAATGTACATAGTTTCAACGCTATTTTAGCGCTTACACTAGTTTTCGAGGTCATTCTGGCCCTAAAAAAAGCACATTTCTTGACTACCCAGACCGGCCATGCTGTGCATCTACGATGCGGATAGATGGAATGCAAAGCACGATGACAGATCTGGGGTGTCAGCCGGTCTGGGGCGTCAAAAATTTAGCTTTTTGGGGCTAAAATGAGATATACATAATCTGTTTCAAATAACTTTGTGCGTAAATTCTAAGAATTTTCAACGACAGTTAGCCGAGGGTTACGATAGTTATATATCAGATCTATGCTATAATCGCAATCTGTCAGATTATTGTCGTCATTATAAAAAATATTAATTATAATAAATATTATTGTCAATAATATTTATTTTAATTTTTAAAATTTTTATAATTAAAAAAAAGTCAAATATTTAAATTATAATAATTTTTGGATTACGATTACTGTCGGAGATAATTTAAAAATTTATGACCGGAGTTGTGTGAAACAGACTATAGATAACTGTTAAAATCCCTAAAATAAGGTTAAAACTACGTTATTACATAGTTTCTGGTCAATTTGAAGCAGTTTCAAAGAAAATTTTCGATTTCCATCGTTTTGGCCTTTATTTTGCCTTGTTTTCTTCACAAAACGTCATATTATGCTTGATAAAGGTTCACTTTCCGATTTCATTGCGCTTATGACGTCATGCTTGTGAACGCAAGTCTATTTATAGCCTGGCGTCTAAACCTACGTGTCGGTCGTTGTTTTAATAATAGTAAATATGAAACGAAGGACGATGAACGGACTTCGTTTCTCGTTCGACGTTTTACTTTTTGATAAACGAAACGAAAAACGATAGTTCGTTCATCATTCGTTGTTTCCTTTTGAAATGAAAACCCCATAGCAACAAAAATACGAATTCGTCGTCTGTCATAACAAATCAACTTTTTGATAAACAGAAGCAAAATTGAATAAAATGTTCGTTCCATCTCAGATTTTTTAGAAAAAAATAGTTTGGCGGCTTCGTGCACGGACAGACCTTATTGCAACCGAGTTCCCGACTAAAAGTTTGAGATAATCTCGAGCCCGTGCCCGCGATATTGCAACTGGGATCTGGTAATTATCGCTTTTTCTGACCTGATCAGTAGATATATTGAATAGTAGAGCGAAATCAATCAGCAGTCTGATTTTGATTCTGTCCTCAGTTTTTTCGTTGTCATTATTCCGTACAATCCTCAGTTATTATTGTAATTATTAATTTTATTAAGCAACACCTCTTATTATTATTATTATTATTATTATTATTATTATTATTATTATTATTATTATTATTATTATTATTATTATTATTATTATTATTATTATTATTATTATTATTATTATTATTATTATTATTATTATTATTATTATTATTATTATTATTATTATTATTATTATTATTATTATTATTATTATTATTATTATTATTATTATTATTATTATTATTATTATTATTATTATTATTATTATTATTATTATTATTATTATTATTATTATTATTATTATTATTATTATTATTAGTATTATTATTATTATTAATATTATTATTATTATTATTATTATTGATTATTATTATTATTATTATTATTATTATTATTATTATTATTATTATTATTATTATTATTATTAATATTATTATTATTATTATTCATATTATTATTATTATTATTATTATTATTATTATTATTATTAATATTATTATTATTATTGTTATTATTATTTTTATTATATTGATAATATTGATAATAATAATAATAATAAATAATAATAATTATAATAATAATAATAATAATATATTATTATTATTATTATTATTATTATTATTATTATTACTGATTTATTATTAATATTATTATTATTAATATTATTATTATTATGATTGTTATTATTATTATTTATTATTATTATTATTATTTTTATTATTATTATTATTATTATTAGGATTATTTAAAATATTACCAATATTGATATTATTAATATCAATATTATTAATATTAATTATTATGATTCCTATTATTGTCCTTATTTTTATTACTATAATTATTATTTTTAATATTATTATTAATATTATTATTATTAATATTATAGATAATATTATATTAATAATAATAATAATAATAATAATAATAATAATAATAATAATAATAATAATAATAATAATAATAATAATAATAATAATAATAATAATAATAATTATTATTATTATTATTATTATTATTATTATTATTATTATTATTAATATTATTATTATTATTGTTATTATTATTTTTATTATATTGATAATATTGATAATAATAATAATAATAAATAATAATAATAATAATAATAATAATAATAATATATTATTATTATTATTATTATTATTATTATTATTATTACTGATTTATTATTAATATTATTATTATTAATATTATTATTATTATGATTGTTATTATTATTATTTATTATTATTATTATTATTTTTATTATTATTATTATTATTATTAGGATTATTTAAAATATTACCAATATTGATATTATTAATATCAATATTATTAATATTACTTATTATGATTCCTATTATTGTCCTTATTTTTATTACTATAATTATTATTTTTAATATTATTATTAATATTATTATTATTAATACTATAGATAATATTATATTAATAATAATAATAATAATAATAATAATAATAATAATAATAATAATAATAATAATAATAATAATAATAATAATAATAATAATAATAATAATAATTATTATTATTATTATTATTATTATTATTATTATTATTATTATTGTTATTATTATTATTATTATTATTATTATTATTATTATTATTATTATTATTATTATTATTATTATTATTATTATTATATTATTTAATAATAATATATTAATAATAATAATAATAATCATTAATAATAATATTAATAATAAAAATATTATTATTATTATTATTATTATTATTATTATTATTATTATTATTATTATTATTATTATTATTATTATTATTGTTATTATGATTATTATTATTATTATTATTATTATTATTATTATTATTATTATCATTACTAGCTGAGCTACACGGCTTTGCTCGAAAAAGTACCGTAACCCGAAAATAGTGTAACTGAATTTATTCCGATTTTCGAAATTTGGCGAAAAAATCGGCCATGCTTAAGCATTTGGACGCTTCCCACTTTACCCTGTATAGGGTGCATGGTTGGGGTTGGTGAAATTTAATTTTCGCTACTACACCGCCATTCGGTTGGCCGAGCACGGGCCAAAACGTCAGCCCACCAAGTCTTATGGGGCCGGAGCCAACCTCAAACACACAAATACTCTTTCACATATATATTGTAGATTATTGCTTATGATCATTATCATCATCATTATCATCATCACAATCGTCGTCATCATCATCATCATCATCATCATCATCATCATCATCATCATCATCATCATCATCATCATCATCATCATCATCATCATCATCATCATCATCATCATCATCATCATCATCATCATCATCATCATCATCATCATCATCATCATCATCATCATCATCATCATCATCATCATCATCATCATCATCATCATCATCATCATCATCATCATCATCATCATCATCATCATCATCATCATCATCATCATCATCATCATCATCATCATCATCATCATCATCATCATCATCATCATCATCCTCCTCATCATCTCCATAATTATCATTATTATTGTCATCATTATTAAAATTTTTGCTATTTGATGTCGCAGTTATTTTTCTTATTATTTCTATTATTTATATTATTAAAGCTCAAATTTTCATAACCGGTCTGTAGCTAGTAGATTTAAGCACTTCATGTAAATTAATGCCCGCTACGGCTGCCATAATTTGATAGTAATTGTAATCGCGATTCTGTGCTAATCCATATTCGCCGATTCTCATTGAACAATATATCGTCAATACCAGCAGAGAGCACGTCATTGTATTTGTACAAAGCGTCAACCAATAAATTAAAGAGGCGAGTGCTAAAATTGATGAAAATCTATTAAAAATGCGTTATATCTGCGAAAATGAAACAGGTAGTGGCAAAAACATCAATTGAGACAGGAGACAGGTCGCTCCCTGAGTTGCAAAAAATTGAAAGAGCCAAAAAGTTTCAAAAATCGTGAAGTCAAGCAAAATTAATGGTCCTTATTTATTGTAGTTTTGATATTTTCATGCGTAAAAAAATAACAGGTTGTATCGATTTTAGCTAGTTCCTAACTCTTTTCACGCAAAACAAACTTCTGATTGCAGTCACTCATGGTAACTAGAAGCTGCATAATTATTAGCACAAGGAGAGTGTAATAGAAAACACATTATGTAATGCACATCTTAACACATTTTCTCTATTTAGTAAGTCAAAAGGGTTTAATCAAGTTATATTATTTAATCGTATATTATTTAGTTCGCATATCACGTGGAGCTTAACTTTTCTAAAGAATAACAGCTAAACCTAGGATGTCGACATGACTCAAAGCCTTATACAAAAGCGAAAACGACGCTAATGAGCATAGTTTAACGCCTACCTATATACCAGTGATTTAACCGTATCAAGCAAACAAACTAACGTGACGACATTTAGCGACTACCAAGATTTTAAGCAAGATAATATGTAGAGCCACGCTAAAATAAAGCATGAGCCTCGAGCCCTTTTTGTCATATGTGTTTGTTACATTTCGCGCTGTCGTTTTCAATATACTAGGTGTATGGTCTGTTTTGTATAAAAGTTGATGGTTTCACTAATAAAACGGTCATTACGGCAGTGCCTAGAAGTTTCTTAGTCTTACTCTACCCGGCGTTGTGTTACCCATTTTCGAAAGCATTCCATAAGCCAATTCTCAGAGGCACAGGATCCCGCTTCAAGACCAAACCCGTAACAAGAGCCAGACAGTAAGTTTAAAAAAATAAAATGACTCGTTACACGTAAGGGGCAAATTTCGGACAGTCTAAACAATGGACGAATATTTTAGCTTTGATTTGTGCTTTAGCAAGATAAATACAAAAACGTTTCTCATCGGGCACTATCCATTGGCATGAATCAAAAAATTGCGGAAAAATAAAAAAATTTTAGAAATAGAATTCTGATAGGCGGAGTATTTTGGTTTCTGTAGGAGTGCATACTGCATACCCCCGAACCCCTTCCACACCCTGGTATGCTATTCTGGCTCAATGAAGCTCGCGGATCTCTTTCTAGACCATCTAATCCCTCAACCCTGACCGAACAACTATGCATCCATTATCTGAACTCCTCGAAAGTACAGGCCCGCCAATCCTAAAAAACCCTAATATTAAATTTTCAGGAAATTTTTGTTTTTCTCGTGATTTTGACCTCAGTAGATAATGCACGATCAGACACGTGCAAAATCGTATTTTCCTCCTGTGTTCCATATATTTTCCGCCACGAATCTATCTTTACAAATTTTTATACATTCAGGATTTTTTTCGAATCTTTGCCTACTTATGGTCATTGCCATATAGGCACAGGGTGTCCGATCTGGTAGAAAGGGATCAACCGGTCTGAGGATGTATGAAATTGAGCTTTTTTAAATTAAAATAATCTCAAAAAGTAATAATAATTCTAAAAATAGCGTGAAATATATGTACTTCTAGTTTTCCTTCAATTTCAAGCATTTTCAAAAACAGATTCAAATGTGCATCTATGTTTATCCGTCATTTTGCCCCATGTTTCTCGAAAAAGTTTTCTTTTTCAATTCTGAGGGTCATTCATTACCCCCCAAAGTCCCCTCCGCCTCCACGTGCTAATCTAGTCGCTGCTGGCCTTGTGCTCGAAACTTTTATCCGACTATAAAAGATAATTTACAGTTTCAGAGCTGTATATCACATAGATAAGACAAAATTATAATACGTAGCTATGAAGTTTATGTGAGACGGCGCCATACGTCAGTAGTAATCACGGACCCTACATCCCCTGTGCTTAAGCATATAGCACATGCTTAAGCATAGAGACTCTGAAATTGTAGGCGCAAAAGTGCCTACAATGGGGCCGCACTACACAATAAAGCGCAGAAGTATAGGCGCCAAGCGGCAAAGTGAGTACTCTATTTTGAGCATGGCACTCTATTTCAAGCATGGCGTGCTTACTACATATTTCACAGATTTTATTCATTTTGTCAACTATTCAAGATGTGACAGTCCTGAAATAAACTTTATTGCACATTTGATTCGCGTTTACATCACATTTTTGATGTAGAAGCTCACATTCTTCACAATATTGGTCACTACCGTGACTTTATTCAATTCTAAGCCTGACATGCGTTTTTTTATAAGCAGAACGTTAAGCCTGGTTCTGATGTGAATATTATTGTTGACAAAGTGCTCCAATTTTTAGTTGGCAATATCTCCAACAATCTCAACTTTTGTTGGTAATATCGTATACCAGGAGATTCATACCTTCTCGCCCTTGGCGACTGATAAGTTAGAAGCAAGCGCGCTCAATTTTTAGAGGAATGTGGCGATG